>JAKCPI010028716.1:0-11997 GCA_023213315.1 Euborellia annulipes | reverse complement strand
AAAAGTTCTTAGGCCTATCATCATCTTTTGTCGAAGTTTTTTGCGCTTTATAAGGTCCCGATTGACATTCCAAATTCTTCTTAACAATATTTTTAAGTAAAATTTTTTTTAATCGATTTTAATCTCGTACAAATCCAGTTCTCTTTTAAAAATTATTTTTGTTAAATTTAAGTGCTTAGATAGAGCCATTAATTAGCTGCTAGCATTTTATTATTAGATTAATTCTATATTTTTTCTCTTTACAAATAAGTTTTTTTTTATATATAATTTCTCTTTAATATCAGCCTTGAGAGAGGGAGAGAAAGAGAAAGACAGTAGCGCACCCCTATATCATAATCTTTATATAGTTAGAAAAGGGTACGAGGCGAATGAATAGCAGCTTGAAAAAGCAAAAATACATAAAATACATACACTTCACCTGTGCGCCATGAAAACTTTTTTAAAAAGGGGGCGGGTGAAAAAGTTTTCCTTTAGAACGAACCCTGTCCCCTTTTATCATACAATTTCAATGAAATACAAACTTGAGGGAAAGAGTAATATGTAATTAATAAGTTTTTTTTTTTTTGTTTTGATTTTTTTTTTATCCAATTGAATGGATTTGTTAAATGAATACTGCGATCCATCTTGTATAACCTTCAGCCGGCTGTAGGTCAAAGAGTACAGTCTTTAGAAGCCATAAGTGCTCGAGAGTGGAGCCTTGAGCTTATGCAACCAAAATGCACAGCCATTAGAAATGTTGTTTTAAAAGTAGCTTTTCACGTTAGTTTAAAAAAAAATATGATTTATTTTTTTTTTTTTAATAGAGGGAAGCATCAAAGAGAGATGAAGCTATAGTTTTTCTTTATTTATCAATATTTTATTTTCACGATTGACGTTTCGGTTCTATGTTTGAATCATCTGAACTGGCAAAAAGCATTTATGAGTGTGTCATGGTGACTTTGTCAGGTATGATGATGGTTCACACATAGAACCGAAATGTCCAATAAAATAAATAAATAAATAATTGACTCACCAGGATCTCTTTACACCTTCAACTATATAAATAAATAAATAAATTAAAAAAAAAAAACTTTGCTGAAATCTCTCTCATTTTAGTGCAACCCTCTATTAATATTACATCACAATTATACATTTGCGTTTTACAAAAATTATTTATTTTAAAAATGTTTGTTTGGTTGACTAAGGTTGACTCCCCTCTCGACCACATCAGGCACTTGTGCCCCCCACTATACTATCACCGGTACTTTGTTTCCCGTTTCTTGTTTTTTAACCCTTTTCGGCTACAGACGCCATTTAGGGGTTTGAATTTTTGAAATACATAGATAGTATCAATGGCTACGGGGGAGGACGTTCCACACGCTGATTGCTCGGTCTCACTAATCCGTCCTTTTCGCCTCCCGTTTCTTTTCCTCATTCCTCTTTATTTATTTTTTTTTTAGTACGTCAAAAATACAAATTTATAATACACACAGAATTTTTAGTTTCACTTTTTAATTGAAATCCACGTTCCCTTCTCAGTGGCGTCATTTCAACTTTTTCTTGGAGGGAGTAGGGGAGTAAACTTTTTTTTTTATTATAATTTACTTACAAATAGGTATTCAAATTTGGCCAAAATATATTTAATTTAATTAATTGTTTAATTTTGTACTGTTTATATACTCGTAGATATATTAGTTAGAAATATTTATTCATTATTAGCTTTACATATTATTTTCCACTTAGGGAAAATATGCTTTACAATTTGATACAATTTTTGTTTAGACGCTTTAATGGTCTTTTAAACATTGCCCACACTTTGCTGTTTCTTAAATATAAAATCTGTCTTTAGTATTTTTGAGGAAAAATTAAAAAAATAAACCCATTCATTTTGTAACTAAACAAGTAAAATATAAAATTTTCTAAAATAATATTTGTATATAAAATATGTATGTGATTTGAGCATTTTATTTGCGCAGGTACTATTGAGAAAGAGTGGAGTGCCATATGTAATTCTGGATCTGATGATTGACTTGTAAAGCAGGAGCTTTGAGTCGATGTCTAGCTGACTTGTGCCCTTTATTAAATGCCAGAGCATTCTTATTGCTGTCCTTCCTGTGTTTGCTATTGCTTTGCAGTGGGCTGTCCAGGTTAGTCTTCTGTCTAGCCAGATTCCCAGGTATTTGGCGCCCGGTTTCCAGTTGAGCATACAGGGTCCAAATTTGATGACTTTCTTCAGATGACGTGTTTTATGAGTGAAGAGGATAGCTTCGGATTTTGCTGAGTTGATGGCCTGTTTCCAGTACTTTAAGTAGCAGTTTATTTTCTTTGAGTATTTTTCTATTCTGGATTTGAGGCAGGTGTAGTTTCGGTGACTGTAGAATAGGGCTATGTCATCTGCGTACTGTGCTATATGTACATGGGGATGGGTTCGAAGATATATTATATTTTGGAATATTTTATTTAGAATAATATAGAATTTTAGAAAGATCAGAGCTCTTGGGGGAGAGCCCCCCTGCCCCCTCCCGCAAATGAAGCCACTGTCCTTTCTATTTGTATTTTGGTTATCAAATTAATTTGAATAAATAAAGGTGGCGTCTAAAAAGCATCAAATGCCTAAAATACCTTTAAAAATTAATTAAATTCTTATCAAAATTTTGAAGAGCTGATCGATGAATAAATTTGGAGCTGTAGGCCTAATTAAACAGAAGGATTTCTCTAATCTAAATTTTACTTTTTTACCCGCACCTTAAATAAATACTGGGACAAATGAAATATTTTTTACTTTAATATTAAAGATAAAAGCATATAATCTCTTTTTCAAATTCTATGAAGATATTTGGGAACGGAAATGCTCCATAATAGAAGATGAAATCATTCTTATATATTTTGGCTATAGAATTTTCCCATTATAAATGTTTATTCTTAAATAAAAAGACAACCATTTTACTCAAATATATATCCCCTTAAAAATCATAAACACTTATCTCTTTTAACTTTATTAAAATACATATAGGTCGGCCTAATCTTCTCCTTTTCGTCCCCCCCCCCCTCTCTCTTCTCTGGCCTTTTGAAAATTAGATTGTTAATTTTCAAAACACGTTTGGCATTTTAACTAGAAGCA
Source organism: Euborellia annulipes (assembly GCA_023213315.1). NCBI lineage: Eukaryota > Metazoa > Arthropoda > Insecta > Dermaptera > Anisolabididae > Euborellia > Euborellia annulipes. The sequence goes on along the minus strand of JAKCPI010028716.1, from coordinate 8,897 downwards.
ACGCTCGACGCTCTTTCTTTAAACAACTTTCAAAAGATAAGTTAAATTTAATGAAAATAGTTGAACCAATTATTATACTAGGAGAAAATTACAATTTCATGTAAATACCCCACCATTCAGTTAACAAGAATTTAATGTTTAATTTATAAATTTCAATTCAATAAAAAGAGGGGTGTAAATTAAAATATTTTATTAAACCAGCTGATTTTAAGGTTTAATTTAAATCGGACAGAAGTTTCATTGGGTAAAATTAATTTTTTTTTTTTTTTTGCTCGCTCAAACTTAATATATATTTTATTGGGTTTAGTTTATATTAAAATAGAGAGTAAAAACCAATAATCCGGCTTATCCAGGATTTGAGGAATCCTTTTTTATCATCTTCTTATATTAAATAGAATTAATAGAGTGATAGAAAAAAATTTTGACTGTAAATCTCTTTGGCCTTTATGCTAAATATCCCCACTTCTTTAAAAAAAAAAAATGATAGTCAAGTAGGCTTGTACAATATTCCACTAATCGAAATTTTGGGGATATGCTGTCCCAGCAGATTTTTTATGTCAACATTGCCTTAGAGATCTTAGAATAGTAGATGAGAACCCAAGCGGTAAAATTTATAATCAGGAATAATATTTATCTTTTGTTACAGTGACAAGCAAAAGTAAAAGTCAAACAATTTTTGGGACAAAATGGGAATATATTTTTCATCAGAAAATAATTGATTTATTAATTATAAAGAGCCTATTTTGAGAAAATAAAAAACTAAAATAGTTAATCACTAAATTAGTACTAGTAGGCCTACTCTTGGATCTATTTTGATCAAAAGCTTCATGTTGCATGCCAGGAGTATTCTTCTTTTCTTCTATATACAGTATGTAACAAGTAATATACACTGCGCGTCAATGAAAACGTAACATTTTGTTTCTTCTGAACTAATTAAAGAAACATTTAATATGAAATTACTTATACATTTTTAAGTAAATTTAACAGAAATTCATATCATTTTCATAAATAATTACAATTTAAATAAAACAAAGACGCCCTCGGGCCTTTGTGTAGCGGTTAGCGTGCTGGCTGGCCTTCCATACCAAGGGCCGCGGGTTCTCATCCCGCTACCAATTCAATCCAATTGAAATAAGTAGAGGCGGGGGCTAAATGACTTTCGATGCCGAAAAAGGCCTTAAATGAAATTAAAAAAAAAAAAAAAAAAACAAAGACAAAAATTTTGAAATTTTTTATTAACGCCAAATTTCTAAAATTTTAAAATAATCTTTCAATTTCAGTTTTTCTCTATTTTATTGGAAACTTATAAAAACGAAATTTTTAATTAATATCCAACAAAACATAAGATTAAAAAATTGAAATTATTTATTAAAATGATATGGTTAAATTTACTTAGAAATGTATAAGATAATTCATATTAAATGTTTAATAAATTTCAGATTCATTAGGTTGCATTAAAATAGGTCTTCTTAAAAAAGAAACAAAATGTTACGTTTTTATTGACCCGAATAGAGAAGAAAATTTAAGAGAAAGTAAAAATCCCAAATTTCAAATGAATATGTTTTTAGGATAGAATAAATACTTTTTCCTTTAATATATTAAAACTCTATAGCGACATTTAGGTTGTCTATGCGACCATCTTCATAGCTAAAGTTGAAGAACTCTGTAGTTTTAAACAACTTGTTTATTGATATACTTTTCTTTTTTTTACAACAATCTATAACAAACGTTTGGCGTCTGGTCAGAGTCAATTTGACTTTGTTATAAATTCAATAAACATCAAAGGTCTTTCATGTAACTGAACCCTAGCCATGAAGATGGTGGCATAGATGACCAAAACGTCGCTGTGTGTTTGGAAAGAAAAACACCATCATTCTATCCTACTACATATAAATTCATCTATTCGTTCCACTAGAAAGTTTTTTAATTATTTAATATTTATTAAATTAAAGAGTAATCGGTAGCTTATAGGTGAATAAAACATCCATTTCCTATAAAGATTGACGGCGAAATAAATATTCAGAAGATAGAAAATTAAAGTAGCTTCATGGGCTTCTGATAGTTCGCTACGACCAGAAGTTTTATTGGGTTTAAGATTTTTTTCGTTGGGTTTATACGATCCAATGAAATAAAATGATTTGAATAAAATTTCAACATGGCAACTTCATTGTGCGCTCACAAATTTCTATTTGATATGACAAGTCCTACTCTATAAAAAAAAAAACACATATAACTCAGAAAGGTCTGACGATGGAACAATAAAAGTTGACCCAAAACATCTCCAAATGAATTGAGTATTATTTGTTGAATTCCTGTTTTGTGTTTTTTTTTTTATTTACTGAATCTCTTGTTGAATTGAACCATCAATTTATATTATATTTGAAATTTATTTTCTTTGTTTTTTTTTCCCTTCATATAAACCAGTGGTTCCCAATCTGAGGGCGATCGCCCCCAAGTGGGCGATTTGGGTTTTCAGGGGGGCGATAAATAAGCGGGGGGCAATTGGGGGGCGATGACTATTCAAAGCGGGAAAAATTATTAGAGTTTACTAAAATTTAAAAAAATCAAAGAGAAAAATCTCCTATTTACAGGATAGTCAGGATAGAAGAGGACAAAATATTATCATAAAAAAAAAAATAATCTGAAGATAATTTCAATCTAGAATTGAAACGTCACTTTGTTTTTCATTAAATAAAGATTGACCGAAAAAAGACCTATTTTTTTTGTTATTTTCTTCATAAAAATGAAATTATTTTTAAATTTTTAGATGTTAGGGTAGAGATTAATATTAATAATAAAAATCTTGCCTACTATTCCTAGGCTCAGGATTATTTTTCAAAATAAATTTTTGCCTTTAATTATGGTTTATTTTTGTTAGTAATTAATAATTCAATTTAACAAAAAGTGAGTTTCCCAAATTTTAATGGAAAAAAATTAAAGAACAGGAGTGGATCAACCGACCTCTATATTATGAACTGGGATTTAAATCCCAATTGGGATTAAATTTTATTTTTTTTCTCCCAAACTTATTTCAAACTGAGAGAAAATATGTTTCAAAGTTAGAAGACTTTATGAGAACAACAATTTACAGAAACATTTCGTTATTTTATTTATTAAAGCATATAATGGGGAAAAAAAATAAAAAGAGATTCCATTGGAGACTTGTACAGTTGTAAAAAAATTATACTTACCTTTTACGATTATTTTAAAAATGTTTCCAATACATTGCACGAATTTTTTTTTTTTTTCGAATTTTCCTATTCAAATAGGCAAATTAGGCTAGGAAAAAACAAAATCATGTTTCATTACCTATGTTTTTTCGATTTATTGTTTATGAGCTTCTACAGAGCTGATAACGAATGTTTTGTATATTCCTAGGGATATTTAAATTGGCTTTTAAGCAGTGGCGTCATTGGGGGGGGGGGGGGGGCTCTGATTTTTATAAAATTCTTTATTATCTATCTATCTATTATATATATAAATGAAATGGGAAAAACGTATGTATGTATGTAAATATATATGTTCTATAGAAATCCACAATTTTCAATGAATCCATTTGAAATTAAGTATACATGTAGTACATGGACTAGGGAGTAACGTAGTACTAATTTGAATCTCTTAAATGTTTTGGAAAATTAATTATAATCAAATTTCTTCAATATGGGAACACAAAAACTATAAGTTGGCTTAGAAATTAGAGAGCATCATTTGTGCTCTGTGAAACAACTTTCTGGTTGTACGACTAGGCGCTGTGGGCGGAGTTTCGCAGCAGTTGAAAAAAGAAGAGAACACGTATAAGACTGACCCTTCAAACAGTCATAAATAGACCTCTATCTTTTATATAAACAAAAAACATAGGTAATCGTTTAAATGCTCAAAAAACAAGACCAATCAATTAAAAAAAAATGTATTTTAATAATTTAAAATTTAAAATACTTGTTGGACAATTCAAATTAAATGGTTAGAATTTCAATTGAAAATGTTTTAAATTCAATTTTTATTTGATGCCATTGGTACATTAATATTAATTATTTAAATTAATATAAGTACGATCCACTATAATTAATATTAATATTGTATAGACAAGAGAGAAATAATAATTGATATTGAATTCATTTAAATAAATTATTCGATTTATATACGAACTAAATTATTAGATTGATACTCATCTCTCTTCTGAGAAGTTCTCTACACTCAAGTGTCAGATACAGACAGACATGTTGAAGTTATTCGTGTTTTGGGGAATCAATTAATCATTGCTTTATAGAAAAGTCTATTTTTCGATATATATTAATAGAAAATTTTTCTTCATTTTTTTTTTTTTTTTTCAAAAAACATTAATTAAACTAAATTTTGATAGATTTCTCTATTAAACACAAGCTACAAACTAAACAATAAAAATGTTATATTAATTCCAGGATTTGATACAATGCATATCGTTTACAAAGAGAGATTTAATAACAATACGGAAATAGATGTTTCATTCTAAAAACATGATACTCGCCATGTTTTCAAGGCTGTTTTACATTTAAAGCTACAAAATATAAAATATCACAAAAAAAAAAATTAGCTATTATAAAAAATATTTTCTAATAAAATTAGGATCAAAAGAAAATTATTTTCCCAACAAAATTTAATTACTTTACGACATACAATTTATTTGATTAAAATTTTCTCTTCACTATCCTAGACGAATTCAATCCTTTATATATACTCCATTGAATTGTTTCAAAACTTGTTCTATTTGAAATTAAAACTTTAATAGGAACAGGGATGAAATTGAGAAGTTGAGAAAAGAGAGGGAGGGGAAGAGACTACTTGTCATGATAGAAGAAGACTATCTGGTAATTGAATTGACAGCCAGAGTGAGGGAGGATCATTAAGGGGTTGATGCGTAGCACGCATCGGGGGTCATCCAGTTACGTTAGCATCCTATATGTAATTAAAGGTGCTATATACATACAGGGTATACTTCTAGTTTAATTACAAGAGGTTGCTGCTCTTCTTCCTAATACCTGGAGGACGAACCAATGCTGATGATAAGGATTAAAACTGAGGTTGAAGTACACTAGAATGGAGATGGAATTTATAAATTATTCAAAAGAATTAAAAATTTAATAATTATTTTGAAAGAAAACTTAGTTCAGTTTATTTTTTACTTTCTCTTACCTACCATGGTATGTAATATAAAGAAAGTATTGTATTTATTTATTTATTTATTTCTCTTCTACGGACTTTTTGGTGAATTATACAAACAGGTTCAAATTTCGTGTGTGTTTACAGTAATAGTCTTACAAAATAAATTAATAATATTGAGATGATTGCTGAACTATTAACAGATATGAGTAGAATGGCAGCCAGGAATGAAATCAGTCAATCTTTATCTAAATTTATTTCGATTGACGATGTTTCGGACGTAAATCGCGCCCTTCTTCATTTTGAGGCCCATCTGTATTTTATTAACTATCGATTGTCCTGAGGAAGGGCGCGATTTGCGTCCGAAACGTCAGCAATCGAAATAAAAGATAGATAAAGATTGATTAAATTTTTGTCTGATTTCTTTCCTGGCTGCCATCTTACTCATATCTGAAAATAAATTAAGTTTACTCATATTTTAATACATCTAAGGTGTGAGCAATGCTCATTACATTATTAGCAATACCTCTTGGATCATACTTATTTTTTATATCCGACTCAAAGGGCAGTTACTCGTATAGACATTTTTATAATATTCCAAATTGAAGATTGTAATTAATCTGAGTGGTCTATTTGGAACAGGAAAACCCAATGCATTCATGTCAAAAATTCGATAATGAGGTTTGTTTTGGGGTCCCTTGTGTCTAAAAAAGTGGTTCTCGCAAAATTCCTGTCTGTGATCAAAAAAAGTATGAAGGAAATGAGCTACGAGGTTGACATTTTATGTTTATTAAAGCTTTTGTGGTTTGAAATATTATTATTAGGAGAATTTTTAATTATAGACCACATTTTTGTATTAAATATTTATTAAAAACTCAGTTCACTTGAGTCGGAGCAAGTGCACAGTACTTGATAACGGCTGCAGAATAAGCAGTTCAAACGTTGTACAGTATTTATATATTTTTAATAAATATTTAATACAAAAATGTGGTCTATAATTAAAAATCCTCCTAATAATTGATATTTTATATTTAAATAAAATCGTCCAAAAAATAATACTTTACTGATGTACTTTTTTTTTTTGATTTTCTCAAAATTCGCTCCTAACGATTTTGATTAAAATTATAAATAAATTTTATTATTTGTTGGGTTAATATGTAGTTCCTTTCAGGTGTTTCCTACATATTAATCTACAAATAATAATATTGAAACAGGGATCACATCAAAAATATAAATTCATAAATCAATTTTTTTTTTTTAGGTGCTCTTTAAAATGTGTATCCTCATTTTGCCCTCAAAATTGTTTGAAGCACACTTACTCTTGTACTTAAGAATAAGATAAAAAAAACGCAGCCAGAATTTTTTTCTTTAAAAAAATATATTTATCTCCGACAGGTCAATAAGTTTCTTTTCGATGTCTGATGTAGACCCCGTCCCTATTTTTTCCAAATTAATTGGTATCCAAAAGTTATAAATATTACTAGCGGCTGTTTTTATTTTTATTTTTTTTATTTTTTTAATGAAACCAGAGATGTCGAGATTTTTTTTCGGGTAAATCATTAAATGAATTGGAAAGTTTAAATTTCATCTTTCTGCAAAAAAAAAAAAATAACTCTGTTGAGCTCATAGATCCAATTAAGGATATACCCTGGAAGCGGTGTATCTAAAATGGGTCAGTCAGTCGATAAACAGTCCAAAGACAATGGCTACAAAATAAACCTAATTAAATGTAACCTCCCTGCATGAGAGAACCAACCCTAGGGCACTATCAACTCAATCAAAATAAACAGCAAAAGGAAAATGTTAAAAGTAAAATTTTCTAAAAATTTACAACGTTATTCTTTATAATAATCTGGTGTGACTTATAGTACACAACTTTCTCTTAGTATCGGTAAATGAAAGTTTTGTCGACTTAATTATAATTAATAATAGACCTAATAATACTATATATTTTATTTCTGATTTTTTATAATACATTTTTTGTACAACATAATTATAATTAATTTCCGACAGTAAGCCCTCAACTAGATAGGATTCAAGATTTAATAATTTATAAACATGGAAAAATGTTTATATTTTGTTACCAATGGCAAACCATATTTCCTATCTTTCTTATGAAATACAAGAGTAAAGTGTGCTTCAAACAATTATAAGGGCAAAATGAGAATATACATTTTAAAGAGCATCTAAAAAATAATTGATTTATGAATTTTAATCAAAATCTTTAGAGCTAATTTTAAGAAAATCGAAAAAAAAAAAAAAAAAAAACAAACTGAATACCAGTAAGTATATCAGTAAAGCACAGTATTTTTTGGCCGATTTTATTCAAAAGCTTATTGTTACATGTCAGAGAGGTACCTAACTTAAATATAGAATTTCAACTTCCTAGCTCTTTTCGTTCTTAAAATTTTTTTGTACACAGACAGACCATTTTTCGAGACCCACTTTTTTGGACATCAAAACCTCTACATCTAATTTTTCACATGAATCTAATACTTTCTCTCTAAATATGCATGTATATATATTAACATATACAGGTTATATAGATAAGGGAATTTACTTCTCGATTTTAAAATTAATATTGATTTTTCGTATATCTTTATAATCACGCAGTAATGATTTGTGCCAGTTACCAGCCAGACAATATTTTTAAAATGGCAAACAGACAAGAAGTGAAAAATTTTGTGAAGAGAAAAATTGAACTAGAAGTTAATAATTATATTAAACCTATTTTTATCTAATAAAAAATTCGTCAAGTTTTCGATTAATTTAATCTATCTTTCTAAATTATCAAAACGTAAATAAATTTGTTCAAATAAAAATCGATCTTTGGAAATGTATGTGATAGTATTAAAAGGCAAGAACTCACGGCTTTAATGCCTACCTAGTTTTACAATCGTACTCGTCTCAGTTTGAACTTTGCTCACCTGGCCTCCTTCTGAATGAATATTTAAGAAGGGGTGTAGAAACGAAAGAAACTAGAAAGGAATTTGATGTTTTAGAGTAAAAGAGAAGAACGAACATGCATGGATATTTTATATCGCCCAAAATTTTATTTATGTAATTTTACAAACGTGGAGTAAATTTTTTTTTACGGAATATAAAATATATACATTTTGTTGGAATAATAATTAACTAGCTGTGCCATTGTCATCCGCTTTTGGTGGACTCCGTTCCTTTGGATCTCCCTCCAGTTGATTCCATACAGCCTTCGGGTAGTTACACATCGAAGCAGTTCATAAGTCTGCTAGTAGAAAAGAAGAGGGGTGGTCTCTCAGCCTATCACGAATGACAAATGCATATAGCCTAATTCTTTTGCATACTAGTTTTTGAAGAGCTACAATTATTGCTAAAGAGACATATCAGATTCAATCTAACTTAACTTAAAATTTATTATATTTTTTATTATCAATACAAAAATATACAAAAAATATATCAATTTTAATGGTTGGACTTTCCGTGTATTTTTTATTCAAACAATATTGAAATCAAGAGCTTTTTTAATATTATTCTTTTGAATAGTCGCCGGAAGCCATCGATACTAATTTTTTCTTTTCAATATATTGTAGGCCTATAGTTAGAAGTCAAAATTTCTCCAGTAACCGAATTTGAAATAATATTCTACATTAGTCATTTTTCAAGAAGAGACATTATAGGGCTAATTAAATCGATTTTAGTTTTCGAAAATAGTTATTTATTATTTTAATTAATATTATTATTATTTTTTAAATATTTAAAATTTTTTGATCTTGTTTTTTTTT
>JAKCPI010028715.1:0-27537 GCA_023213315.1 Euborellia annulipes | reverse complement strand
ATTTTTGTAAAAGCAATTCAATTAAAAAATAATTTTCTGATAAATTAGATTTGCCATTTCAGTAATGATAAAAAATAAATTAAAATCTACAGTACCGGGTATTATATAAAAAAAAAAGAATTTTATTTATTCTGTTCAATACTAATAATAATAAATTTTCCTCTCAATTTAACATATAAAAAAATTTTAATGTCTAAATGACTTCCTGAAATCAATAGAATAACTAGAGAGTGGCTTTTATTATAATCAGTTACAATATATGCTGTAGATATGAGGATCAAATTGAGAGAAAATTTTATTTACTTTTTATATAAAAATATTATAGTTCCTATGTTTAATGAGAGAGAGATATAAGAGGAGGGGGGAAGGCTATTTGAAATTTAGTCCCTCTAATTTTTCTTATTCATTTTTGACATCTGAATTGGACAGTATAGTAATGAATAGCAATCACAATTTTTGCGAATTCAATAAATAAGTGAATTTTGTTGCATTGAATCTATTTGATAAATTAAAATAAAGTTTTATATAGCCTAAAGGGGCTAATCAGAAAACAACAAAGGCGATTTTAAATATAGCACGTATCATGATTTTTACTTTCTCTTACCTATGTATATATGTAATATATATATAGAGAGAAAGTATTGGATTCATGTCAAAAATTCGATGTCGAGATTTTGATGGATCTTCACGTTTTGAGGTCCCCTGAATCCAAAAAAGTGGTTTTCGCGACATGGTCTGTCTGTGTGTGTGTGTGTGTGTGTGTGTGTGGGTGGGTGTGTGTTCAATTTTAAGCATGAAGGAATTGAGCTACGAGGCTGAAATTTTAGATTTAAGTTAAACACCCCGCGGGACCAGAAAAATAAGCTTTTAATCAAAATCGGTCAAAGAGTACTAGTACTTTACTGATGTACTTTTTCAGTTTTTTTCGATTTTCTCAAAATTCGCTCTAACGATTTTGATTAAAATTCAAAAATCAATTATTTTTTAGATGCTCTTTCAAATGTATATTCTCGTTTTGCCCTCAAAATTGTTTGAAGCACACTTTACTCTTGTGCTTCATAGGAAAGATAGGAGAAATGGTTGCCATGGTAACAAAATATAAATATTTTCCCATACTTATAAATTTTACATCTGAATTCAAATATTCCCTACTGCCGGGAACTAAATACATGTCGACACAAAAAATCTGGTGTGACAAGCACAGTACACAACTTTCGATTACCGAAGGTAAGAGAAAGTTGTGTGCTGTGCGCCAGTCACACCAGATTTTTTTTATTAATTATTTTTAAAATTCGCAAATTTTAAGCGACTCGTATTTTTTGTTAATATTCAACTTTAAAAAAGAGCTAGGCCCCGCTCATTTTTTATTAATTACATTACTCGGCAAAATGAAATTTTTTTTTGAGTCCCGAGATAATTCCTTCAGATTCTTAAGTAAAATGACCTCCGTTTTCCCCCTACCTAGTTCCGTTTTCGGGGGACAGCCCCCTACTTATTTCCACCCCTTTTCGTTAATCTTAGAGCCATTAATTAAATTTGAAGGGAAGAAAAGAAATATTTTAGCCTTAACATTTTTTCAGAAGGACTAGAGAGGTGAAAAGTTCATAAACATGAGCATTTGGATTCAAGGGTGGGATATTGGGGAAAATTTTGTCCCTTAAATTGCAAAAAAAAATCATTAAAAATTATCGATGTTTTCTATTTTTTCGCAGTTTTTTCACTGCATTTCTACATATTCCAGCTAACAGACCTCCCTCACCCTTCCTTAAACATCATCCCTCAACAAAAAAAAAGAGTCAAAAAAAATTGCAAGACATCCTATGCAGCCAAAATTATTTCTTTTATTGTGCCGTTCCAGGCTGACGTTTCGGTCACAGGTCTAGGCCATCTTCAGAGCCGGAGGCGAGAATAAATGAAAATTAAAAATTTCAGAATGGAACGGCACAATAAAAGAAATTATTTTGGCTGCATGTGTCTTGCAATTTTTTTTTGACTCCGCCTTATAAATACTATCTTCAGGCAGGCACGAAGACATAGGGTAAAGTATACAGTGGTTGGCCCCCCTTAAGCATTTTTATCTCTTTTCTACTTAATTTCTTCTAGACCAACAAAGCAATCAGCCTGAAAATTTTTTTATAGGAATCCTAAAACTACAGTTATTCTGACGCGATACTGAAAATTGAATATTTTCTAGCCGTTTTTTTTTTAGAGACACAAAAAACCAAAAAAGTTTCAAAAACATAGTTATTGGCCCCCCTGATACAGTTATTGGTTTTTCTTTCTACAGTCATTGGCCCCCCTCGCCACAAGCACATTTTGATTAGCTAGCATCCTAAAACATTTTAAACATACTTTTAGAAGGGAAATATGATAAAAAAATACCCCTAGATAATAAAAATCTGGTGTGACTGGTCGCACAGCACTCAACTTTCTCTTAACTTTCATAACCGAAAGTTGTGTTCTGTGCTTGTCATACCAGATTTTTTGTGTCAATATATATTTAATTTCCTCCAATATATTAAAATTCAAGATGTCAAATTTATAAACATGGGAAAATATTTATATTTTGTTAGCAGCATCAAATAATTGATTTTTGAATTTTAATCAAAATCGTTTGAGAAAATAAAACCCCAAACTTCCCAGGGAGCAAGGGCGGATACAAGGGGGGTAAAGGAGGTAATTATCCCCCCTGAGACTTGAAAAAATATTTTTTTTTTCGAAAAAAATTTATTTTCAATGTAAAATTTTAAAAATTATTACTTAAAAATTTGTTTTGCATTTATATTCTGGCAAACAAGTACAGAATGCGCCTTTAAATTTCCGAAATTAAGAAAAAAATAGTGTGCTGTGCGACCAGTCACACCAGATTCCCCCCCCCCCCGAGAAACACCTCTGGATCCGCCCTTGCCAGGGAGGTGCCTAACTTGAATATAAAATTTCAACCTCCAAGCTTTTTTATTCTTGAGATATTTTGTTGACAGACAGACAATGTTGCGAATACCACTTTTTGATTCAGGGGACCTCAAAACGTGTATATCCATCAAAATCTTGACATTGGATTTTTGGCATGAATCCAATACTTTCTCTCTATATATATATTACATATATACATAGGTAAGAGAAAGTAAAAAAACGTTTATTGAAAGTAATGTAGCCGATAAGACAAAATTACAGTAGATTAATTAATTGAATTATTTCTAGAATTCCCCTGGAACTGATTACACGTTTTTTCCGGTACGTTTATGTGACCAACAACTAAATCTCATCTATAATTTAAAATGTCTGGCCTCTCGGGCCACTTCCATAAACGCCCACATTTGGTCAATAATGACACGGCTGCTTCATTTTCATTGATATCAAGGATTTTTCCGGGAACCAACTCTGCATGTTCATTTGTGGCAAATTAAAATTACGAATAAACTATTCTCATTCAAATTTTAAAATATTCGTTACAATACAGTGATTGGCCCCCATAGTTATTGGCCCGGGGGCCAACAACTGTAGGTGTCATTTTTTCTAACCAAGATTTTAATATGTCATTCCCAAGAGACATAAGCAACAGTAAAAACAGTCAACTTTCACTACAGTGTATTTACAGTGATTGGCCCCCCGGGCCAATCACTATATCTCCTTATGATTTGGGTCACAGTTATTGGCCCCAGGCATTTAGGCCTTAAAAATTTCCAAGACGTTATTGTACCCTACCAAAATCTTTAAAAACTTAATAATTAAGTGTTTTATTAATTTTAAAATTAAAATAATCGGTCATTTGGGCTTATAAAGCTTATTATTTGGGCATAGTTTTCTTACCATTTTCTTTAGTTTTCTCTTAGAAAGATGACTTCTCAGACAAAGTTTATTTTTTCAGCTAAAAGGGTTTTATAAAACTCAAAATGATGTTGCTATCAGAACAAGCATAAATTCCATGTTATTTACAAGTTTTTTCAAAACTCATTTATCCATTATATTTCTTATTTTATAAGTTTAAAGCCGTAGGGGCCAATCACTGTATGGGGGCCAACCACTGTATACTTTACCCTATGTACTTCAAAAGAAAAGCAATAAAAAAACTGCGAAAAAAAATTGAGAAAAAATCAATCATTTTTAATGATTTTTTTGCAATTCAAGGGACATAATCCTTCCCCACATCCCCCCCCTTGGAACCAAATGTTCATGTTTTTGAACTTTTCACCTCTCTAGACCTTCTGAAGAAATGTTAAGGTGCGCGTCTCGGAAAACCGTTAAAACACGATTGACTAGAGGCGGCACCAGATGGCGTTAGTGTTCCCCCATTAGAATACACGCAACTTGATCCATTTCATTCTAGACTTTCCAGCTAATTAATTAAAGGCAAAAAATTAATTATTCTTTAACACAATGATTACTAATTTAATTATCTACAACTTATAGAGCTCCTTTTTTTTTAAATATCTTTTATTTAATGCGATTAATCTAAAAAAAATTTTTTTTTTTTTGAAAATCAAAAAAAGGGCTTCTATAAGTTGTAGATATTTTAAATAGCTTTAATTTAAAAAAAAATTTGAGGTCGATAGCTTCAAAATTGTGGCCGCTGGAAAGTCCCAAAATTAGCACCCCGAGACGCGCACCTTAAGGCCAAAATATTCCCCCCCCAAAAATACAATAAATAGCATATTATTAAATTAAAATTAACTTTTGGATGCAGTTGAGATACGATAATAAATAAATCTAACAAATATCGATCCATGGCTGAGACATTAGAGGTAGTAATAATACATATATTAATCCTAAAAGTCAAGGGGTGAGTTCGGATCTCAGGCAGTTCGATAAAAGGTTATTTAATTGATATTAGCATACATGTATCATATGTACAGTATATACTGAATATGTATTATATAAGATTATTTAAAGATGCAGAAAAGACTTAATGGGAACAAATACATTTCATGTACAGATATTCATAAATAAATAACAAACGTATTGGGGAAATGTGAAATAAATCATTCTCATTATAATTTAAATTATATACTCGAACTTTCTAAAAAAGCCTGTCTTTCTTTTCCACAAATTATTCGATTAAAAGCTACATAGATTAAGATGATTCATAGCTACATAGATCAAGATAATTCGAAACCAATTATTAGCTGACACCCATAAATAAATGTAATTTATTCAAGTAAAAACAAAATATTTATTACCTACTTATAAAATAATTTATAATGATAATAATGAAAAATTAATTTAAAATATATTTTATTTGTTTATAATAAATGTCATGCTTTTTAGATAGGAATAATATAAAGAAAGAAATTAGGGTTTTCTGGAAGATAACTACCGAAAGAAAAATTTTTTTTTGGGTTTTGGAATTTTGCACAGGGGCGTATATAGAAATTTTTTTCGGGGGGGGGCCCGAACTCAAAAAATTTTTCTGAGGAAAATTTTTTTTTTTTTAAGAAACTATACTTTTTTTTTCACACGAAATTTTTTGAGGAACATTTTTTCTATTGCGGAACCAAAGTTGTCCATCCTGCGGAAAAATTTGTTGCGCTGATGTCTGTATATCCCTATATATATATATAGGGATGTATGTGTTGGGGTATGTGTTTGGGAAATTGCATTATTCCAGAAATAGAGCTGTTTTAGGTTGTTGTCGTCCTCCCCCAGTAAAAAATTTCTGACATGTTTAATAAAATAATTTTTTAAATAATAAAAGTGTTATAGATAAAGAGAGGGCAGGTCAGCTGTCTTGATAAGATTAATAAACAACAGAATTTAGATATAAAGTGTAAGTAATAATACTCGTATTATAAATGAATAATATTTATGTGGAAATGGCCTTATTATTATCATAAATTACGCTTTAAAAATATTACTTTTTAAAAAAGTAAAGAATATTTTTTACTCACCAGACCAAAAAGGTGAATTTTGAGCATTTGGATCCCAGGTAGCCCAAAGTAATGAGCATATAAAAGGTGTTGAGCAAATGATATAAAGGGTGATGACAGCCACTGTTTGCTTAATGGTATTCACTTTGGCACGTGAAATGAGCGGATTGAAATGAGACGGATGCCATATCATGCAGCATATCCGCCAATAAGTGAAGCATAAAACACAAAGTGGACCAAGGAAGACTGTTATACTATACCTAAAAAAAAATAAAAAATATAAAATTAAAATAGAATTAATTTTTTACCAGGGTACGACCGAAACAAGATTTTCAGCCGAAACCAAATTTTGTCTTCAATTTTAGTTTCGACCGAAATCGAAACTTGTTTTAAATTTTTTCTTAAAATTTCCTATACAAAATTCATATCATATTACCTTTTTTTTTAAGTAAAATTTCTTTCGTGACCAATATACGAGTCTCATTCCATCTTTTCAAACTCAGGTTTCGGCTGGTTTTTAGCCGAAACCGATGCCACGAAACCAGGGCCGAAACCATAATTTTTGGCTGAAAATGGCCGAAAGCGTAACCGAAATGTTGATGAAAAAATTATAATAAAATAAATTAATTAATTTTATTTTTCATTTTTATTGGCGACTGTTAACCGGTTTATCACAGTGTCCTATCTTTCTATCTTCATATTTTTAAATAAAAATTCTTCTTCTTCTTCTTCTTCTATCCTCGCTTTTATCCCCTCAGTGCGGGGTCGGCGGATTTTTAAATAAAAATTGTATGGAGGAAATTAAATGATTTAAGGCCTAATGATGGTAAGGAGCCGAAACTGTGATAAACCGGTTAACAGTTGCCAATAAAATTGAAAAAATAAAATATTAATTTATTTTGTTAAAATTTTTACATCACTCTTCCCCATCCAATAAACCCGAATTAAAGAGGTTATTCCGTTCAGTTTTATCAAAAAAATATCGCCACCAAAAACACCTATGGCCTTAGAATTTCTCGCATTTCAAATTTTATTTTCTACAGATATTCAACAACGCGTGGTTCACTTTGAACAAATAAATAGAAAAGTTCATAAACAGTATCTATTTTTTTTTTTTTTTTTTTTATAGGCTTTAATAAGCGTTACTCACCAAGTGATATAGGTTCGTTCACCCCAGGGCTCAATGAAGGTGGCCCAACAATCCATTACTTCAGGGGTTACTTCCATATATGAAAATATGAATACCTAAAAATGAAAATATAAATTAAAAAAAATTCCAAGAATAAATAAAATAACAAATTAAACACTGGGGTATTCAAGTCCAAAATTGTTTTCTATTCAGAATCTCCTTTGAAAATATTTCATATTCGATTTTATAAAATTGTTTCTACAAACCTGTGGAAGGCATAGAAATATAGAAAAGATCCAGGCACCCCAGATCAAGCCGAGGCTGTATTTGCATCTCCACCAACTATATGTCAGCGGGTAACAGATAGCTCGGTAGCGATCTAGAGCAGTTGCCACTAGAATATAGGTACTTAAATAAGAACCCAATGGCTGGAGGAATTTTATCGCTTTACATAGTATAGGCCCTCCTAAAAAACGATAGGTTACCTGAAAAAAAAAAATAAAACAAATCAATTAATCAGAAAATTTAAAAAACAAAACAGTTCATTTAAAAAACAGTATCTACTATTAATATTTTAATTCAGTATAATCGCCGGCTTAAGAGTAAATTATTTTAAATATTGACTAAACAAACTGGAATAATTTAAATTATAAGATCACTCCATAATAAAAAAAAGAAAAATGAAATATTTTTTTTTCTTGCACTCTTTTTATTTCCTGGGCTTTGTTCATTAGGACATATTCAAAAACTAAAGCTTTAAGAGGTGAACTTTTTTCAGTAAAATTGATCAACTGCGCGTGTAGCAATTAATAAAAATATCAGTCAGCTGGTCATTTGGGTTTTCTGTCTTCCAAGCAAGCAAAGACGAATTATATATTGATCAAAAATTATAAATCAATCATTCTTCGTTAAGGTGCGCGTCTCGAAAAGCCGTTAGAAGACGATTCACTACCGAGTTACTCTAGGCGGCAAGAGATGGCGTTAGTTTTTCCCATAGGAATACAAGGCATTTATTCCATTTCATTTGAAAGATTCCAGCTAATTAATTAAGTGTAAAAAATTAATTATTTTTTAACACAATGATTACTAATTTAATTATCTATAAGATATAGAGCGGATTTTTTTAAAATATCGTTTATTTAATGTGATTAATCTAAAAAAAAAAATTATTTTTTCGAAAATCAAAAAAGGGCTTCTATAAGTTGTAGATATTTTAAATAGCTTTAATTTAAAAAAAAAATTGAGGTCGATAGCTTCAAAATTGTGGCCGCTGGAAAATTAGCACCCCGAGACGCGCACCTTAAATAAATAATAAAGCCATACAAGAACTAAAATAATCAAATAGGAAGAATGAATGAGCAATCAGCTAGTTATATTTCAATTTATTAATAAACCAAGGCCGACGTTTCGGTCACATATGGGACCATCTTCAGGGCCAGGTTAATGTCTGAAAATATATCAATAGAATTATATATATTTTCATCACATATTCTCCCAAAAGTGACCGAAACGTCGGCACTGGTTTATTAATAAATTGAAATATAACTAGCTGCTTGTTCATTGATTCTACCTATTTGATTATCAACACTCAGCTATATACCTCCTTCAAAAAAAAGAACTAAGATGAGGACCGTCTCACCAGAGGGATAGAAATGAGGACTCAACAAACTCAAGCAACAAATTTTAGAACCGGCCTCATGTAGGTCCTAGCTGGTATATACATTCCAGAAATTATAGGACTCTTTAAATTCTTTACTACAGTATTTTATAATATAATAAAAAAATTAAAAAAAATTCTACATATTTGACTCTTCTGATATTTTTTAATGTTGTTATAGCATTCCATTAATTGCCTGGAATTTAAAATTATTTTTATTATGTTATTAAAAAAATTTTTTTTTTTTAAATATAGATCTATATATTTTTAATATTAAATGAAATCTCTTTGGTTAAATATTCAGCCCTCTGGGAAAAGTTACCAAAGTCTAATGGACTTATAAAATGAGATTCACTGATTTGTTGGTCTAATATTTTCAATCTTCTAAAAATTCGGAAAAATTTTAAAGAACAATTTCATCCTACGGTAATGCAAAGGTAAAAAATAATGATAGGAGATTGAATATAACATGCAAACCAAATGATGAACAAATAACAATTTTATAATCCATTAATTGGAAATTGTAATTTACAAAATTAATGAAGATTTTGTTTACTTGTTTAGTATCAAACAAGGCTTGTTAAAATATAGTTTGAATTAAAGAAAAACTTTCTAGTAACTTATTTCATGATCGAAATAAATAGAAATATTATATAGTTTTATATTTATATTTTATTTATTTATATTTACTCAGAGTATGCAGTTTCTTTTGGGAAATTATTTTGGTAATATTAATTGATTTCATATTGTATAGCGAGTCATAATATTAAAACACCTCAGAGGCTTCAGCCTTCTGCATAGGCAACCATCCTGTCATTACCTAAGCTCATTGGTTCTCTAAGAATCCAGAGAGAACCTTGATCTTGTTTAAGGCAGAAGCAATCAAATTGAGGAAATGATTGGTTACCTAAGCTCAAAGCACAATTCTCAGGGGTATTTTAATATTATATATCATATCACTCGTTATACAATTTGAACAAGAAAATTTTATATCAATAAAGATCAGTCATCATTCTCAAGTATATTTTTCCTAAAGAAACTAAACCAATATAATTTTTTTTATTTTTTTTTTAGGTCTTTTTCGGTATCTAAGGCCATTTTGACCCCGCCTTATTATTTCAATGATTGGTAAACAATTCAAATGGAACACATTTTTTTCGCTTGGGGACGAAAAGCTAATGTCTTTTCCCTGAGCCACGAGTGACGCCACTGTATACATAGTTCAAACAATCTGCTAAAGTTCACGTGCTCCGCAAATTTTTCGTATAATCAAAAGTGCTCTCTGGCTTTAAAGAAGTTCAGAAGCACTAAGCTAGACTCTCATCTCCATCTTTTTAAATTGAAACTTTTATTCCAACGCCTCAAATTTTTTCGCCCATTTATTGCATGTCGCATTACAAGCTGTGACGTCACCGACGCGACTCACACAAGGTTTCTTTACTACGCTACGAGAGTGCGCTACTGTCGCTAGAGCTCTAGTTAAGGTGTGGACGGGTTGAGGGGCCGGTCACCAATTCATTAATATCATTTCATTTGTTAATGAAAATACTATTTATATTTTTTCGTTTTATTGTTTATAATTTATATATTTTTTATATATTTATTAACGATATTTTTTCCGTTAAATGTGTACGATCCGAAAACTTTTTTCTCATTCACACTCACATTCACACACACTTACACACAGTCTTTTCGGCAACTGAGGCCATTTAAGACTTTTACGATATCCGTTATAGAGATTAATATACATAATAGAGGTCCAGGCATTCTTATTTAAGCCATTTGGTATCCAAATGGCTTAAATAAAACCATCGGATTGTCTGGGGTGCGAACCCGCGACTTTTGGTATACGAGGTTAGCACGCTAACCTCTACACCAAACCCCGAGGGCTGTTTTAAATAGAGGCTTACTTATTGGCAGTGGCGTACCGAGGGGGGGGGGGGGGGGCGCTCCGCCCCAGGCCCCGAGCCGGCATAGGCCCCCATATATTTGTAAAAAAAAAAATTTAATGAAAATTTCTTTTGAGAGGCCCCGGGGCCCTCAGGGCTCAAGTAAAAACAAAATTTAATGAAAATTTCTCTTTGAGAGACTCCGGGGCGCTCAGGGCATAAGTTAAAACGCAAAAATTTAGATAAAAAAAAAAATTAATAAAAATTTCTCTTTGAGAGGCCCCGGGGCCCTTGGGTTCAGGGTTATACGGTATTTTAAAAATATTTTTGTGTATGGAGGAGAAGGATATTTAAAGATGAGGCCCCCCCCCAAAAAAAAAATTCAATATAGGCCCCCTCTTCTAGAGCCGCCCCAGGCCCCCAACTGCCTCGGTACGCCTCTGCTTATTGGTTTCATTTCTTTCACTTTAACACATTATCTACAACCACGATATGTTATTTACTATCTTTTATTTATTTCAAATATGAAATATGATGCTAGACATTATATTATAAACATTATATGATTCGAACCATTGCAACATAATTATAGGTATAGCTTGATACAAAACAAATAAATAAAAATTTGATTAATGTGGGAGGCTCATTCCGGTCTACTGCCTTGGACATAGGCAACCATTTGTGCTTAGGACATAAAAGGAGTGCATAACTTGCTGTAGTAGCGCTTAGTAGTTTTCCTTTATTATTTATTTATATCTTTAATATTCCAAAAAATAAAGTAATTTTTTTATGAAATAAAATTAATATATTTTTTTTTTAATCTAACTATTTATTATTATTATTTAATTTCAATGCATTCCAATTCAAGGTCTTAATAAAAGAATACAATATGGATAATTTCAATTATATAATAATTTTCAATCCAATGTTTAATTTCCGTTTAAATTAAATTTTTTTTTTTATTTATTATTCTTGTTAATATCATTTGTTCGAATCAAATTTATTTTCCATGTTGTCGATTATTAACCTAGTAGTTTCATTGAAAGGAAAATTTTTTGATTTCCTGTCTGATTTTTTTAAATAAAATGAGATTGATACTTTTAATTTTATATGATTATTATACGCGCCAGTGTCATATAAGAATGAATTCCAAATGTTTGATGTTTTGTGCTGTGCTGGTTTTAAGTTGTATTTTACAACAAAATGTAGAAGTAAGTAAAATTTGAAAAAAAAAATTCAATAATTTAGATTCGATTATTGGGACAGAACAGCGTCAAGGATTATAGTGCCAATTCAATTTAAATAAAATTTTCTACTTATTTATATTCAATATTCAAAATATGACTATGTTGTCACTAACTCACTCACTGATGATCATATAAATTTTTGGGTAGTTCCAAAAGGCGTAGAAAATTGTAATAGGCCTATTGCACGTCAAAATAAGGCGGTTTTCCCCTCCTTTCTCTTTTTGGGGCGTTGGTAAGGGATAAATAAATACCAGTATCTTTAAAAACAAATGGGAAGAAAAAAGAAATTAATTAATAAATTCTACAAAAAGAAATGAAATCTATCAAAACAAATTCTTGTAAAAAATCTGGTATGACTGCCGCACAGCACACAACTTTCTCCTACTTTTGGAAAAGTGTTCTGTGCTTGTAATACCAGATTTTTTGTGTCGACATTTATTTAGTTTCCGCCGATAGATATATTAAAATTTATAACTGAAAGTTTTTAGTGTAGACCAGTATATAATTAAATTAATTTAAAAGTCAGTAGTTTTTTTCTTGGTCAATTCACAGATGGTAATTGAAGATATAAATAAAACGAATTTTTTAAAAATTAGTTTTATATTTCAGAGCATCATTTTTTAGTTAAAATTGGCTCTGAAGGCGGCAGTTCATTGTGCCGAAACAAGTGGAAACTTACGCAAACTTGTCAGCCAGATGTCCAAAATGATGCTCTGAAATATAAAACTAATTTCGTTTTATTTATATCCTCAATTACCATCTGTGAATTGACCAAGAAAAAAACTACCGTACTGACTTTTAAATTAAATTAATTTAAAATTTATAAGTATGGGAAAATATATTTTGTTACCAGTCTTTCCTATTAAGTACAAGAGTAAAGTGCTTCAAAAGATTTCAATGGCAAAATTAGAATATACAGAGCATCTAAAAAATATTTGATTTTTAATCAAAATCGTTGGAGCGAATTTTGAGTAGTACTCTTTGGCCGATTTTGTTCAAAGCTCCATGTCACGTCCCAGGGAGGTGCCTAACTTAAATATAAAATTTCAACCTCATAGCTCTTTTCGTTCTTAAGATATTTTGATCACAGACAGACAGACACACAGACATTTTTCAAAGATACAAATACTCGAAATTCACAGGTACCAATTCTGACACAAAGTGATACAAAACTATATAGAGAATTTAAAATAAATAGCATTCTTAACTCGATTTACTCAACCACCTGTGCGCTCATGGTGAAATTTATAAAAATTAAATAATTATTTACTAACAAACACGAAAAAAATAGATAATTATAAGTATAATTGATAGGAATATAGAACATATTATATAATTTAATATATAGATAATTTATTTTCAAAAACTGTTTAGATAAAAAATGTTTAAAAGACAGGTAGGTATTATTATATCAAAATATATTTATTTTTGTTTGTTTAAAAAATTAAAAATAGATGGCTTACTTTCCTTGATAAAATGAATAATCTTTTTATTCAATATCTTTCCCTTTTAGTGCAAAATCCACTTTTTTTTATTTAGGGGAGCTCAAAACATATATTTCGATCAAAATCTAGACATCCATCGAAATACTTACAGCGTATTACATATATAGTTAAGAGAAAGTAAAAAAAAAAAATATCAATTTATTTTAATATGAAATACATTATTTGCCATAATGTTTAAAAATTCATGATTTTGGGTTGTTAATTTGTCTAGCTGAACGATGCACAGGAATTTCTAGTTTTTGTTCGAGGGTCTCTCTACGTGTCTTGCATAGCATCATCAGGTCCGCTTTATAGATATTTCAATTTATGATTTAAAAAATGTTCGTCGCAAATAAGAAATACGATAACTCTGGTAATTCTTTTTAATTTGTCTTTTTTGGTATCTGAGGCCATTTAGAACCCGTCTCTAAGATTTTGGCTGTAAATAAAAATCAATTTCGGTGAGTTTTATAATGCGTATATATATCCGAAATATACGGTTTATAAAACTCACCAAAATTGATTTTTATTTATGGCCAAAATCTTAGCCCTTTCCTATTTCTATTTATTTCAATTGAATTGAAATTGTATGGCCTACCCTAAATAAATAAATAAAAAAAAAAAAAGAAATTGTATATAATATATTTAACAAAGCATTTGATATCTTTGAATACAGAATGGTATAAAAGAGATAATTGACGTTAAAAAAAAAAAAGATTTATTCAAGTCTTTAAAAAATCTCCCTGGGGAGGAAAAAATTATTTTTATTATATCTCCTTTTTTAATGAAGCAGTTCGTAGCCGCGTAAAACATTTGTTTTTTTTTATGACTAAGAGAAAGCTTTTTAATGAAATAAGCTTATGTTTAATAATGAAGTAGAAATGCTTTTAAAATATTTACCCAATACGTCATCTTACATAAGGATTTCGGATTTTTTTGTTTTTTATAAGAATAATTAATAATTGTATGCATAAGGTTTTGACGATACTTTGTTTTTTTAAGAAAAATTTGTAAATTTATTCTCTATAAAGAAAGATAAAATGTATTCAATGTTAAGGTGCGCGTCTCGGAAAACCGTTAAAACACGATTGACTCGAGGCGGCACCAGATGGCGTTAGTGTTTCCCCATTGGATAACACGCAACTTGATCCATTTCATTCTAGACTTTCCAGCTAATTAATTAAAGGCAAAAAAATTAATTATTTTTTAACATAATGATTACTAATTTAATTATCTACAACTTATAGAGCTCCTTTTTTTAAATATCTTTTATTTAATGCGATTAATCTAAAAAAAAATTTTTTTTTTTTTGAAAATCAAAAAAAGGGCTTCTATAAGTTGTAGATATTTTAAATAGCTTTAATTTAAAAAAAATTTGAGGTCGATAGCTTCAAAATTGTGGGCGCTGGAAAGTCCCAAAATTAGCACCCCGAGACGCGCACCTTAAGTTAAAATTATGAATAGAAATCATCCGAATACAGTGGCGTAGCGAGCTTAACTCGCGCCCGAGGCACAATACCTTTTTAGCCCCCCCCCACTACCCCCTATTCGAATAGGGATATATAATTAAATATAATAATAATATAATGTAAAATATACAAAATTATTATATTACACTGGCACTAAATTTAAAATATATTTTCCAGAAATAAATTATAATAAAAATAAAAATTATCCAGCAATTATTTATTTTGCGGACCATTTGGCGCCCCCCTTTGTGAGTAGCGCCCGTGACATGATGACCCCCTTGCCCCCCCCCCCTCGCTACGCCACTGTCCGAAAAGTCAAATATACAAAATACCGGCTCATTTACATTTTTGCATTTTATTCTTATATATTTTTGTACAAGAGAGGATCATAAACCTAAACAACATTTTCGAAATTTGAAAATAGATAGATCCTAGAGTACCCCCAAATAACCTGTAAAAATTTCTACCAGCATATGGTGGCTCAACCCATTATTAATAAATAAACATTGTCTATATGCCCGGTCTTCTTATTATTTTTCTAATAAAATTATAAAAAAAAAAAAATATAAAAATCAGTGATTTTTCTCAAAAATTCGAAAAATTGCTCTAGTTTCTACAAAAGCAAACTTTGATCAAAAAAATTATTTTTCCCTTTATTTTCAGGGTAGAAGAAACGAAAATTTCATACCCAAAAATCGTGTTGACCGATGTAATCATGTGAAATATTGGTTAATAATAATTTATTTCTTTTTTCAGGCTATTGAAGTTGAAATTCATCGGTTGAATGAACCAGAATTAGATCCAGAATATTTTAAAGGATGGATGGATTTAAAAGTCGAACCTAATGGCTTGAAATATATTGATTTGAATATCACAATCTTGAAAGAGGTCACTCAAGATTTTCAGGTAAATAAACTTTTTGTTTTCAACTATCTTGAAATCCTCGGGCTTGGCGTAGGGGTTAGAGTGATGGCCTTGTATGCCAAGGGTCGCGGGTTCGGATCCCAGTTAATCAGATGATTTTATTTAAGCCATTTGGATACAAAATGGCTTAAATAAAAATGCCTGGGACCCAAAATAAATATATATTATAAAATATGGTTATTGTTTAAAAGTTGCCGAAAAGACTGTCCAATCGATTATTTTTCATATTCAATTATTGGGCAAATAATCGATTATTTTCGAGAAATATGTGTTTGAAAAGATGGGATGAGACATGAGACTCGTATACTAAAAAAAAAGGTCAAATGATTTTCGCAAGAGGGTAAAATGGAAACTTTACTAGAGAAAAAAAAGACATAATCGATTATTTTTTTTCATAATCGATTATTTTTTTCATCTGACCGGATCCAATAATCGATTAATTAATTAATCGGAATAATCGATTATTTTTCATATTCGATAATCGATTATTTTTTTTCCATAATCTAATCGAACATCCCTAGTTGTGTCGTGTTCTATTTAGTAGGCCTATAATATCTGCCTTTTTTCCTGGATATTTTCATCGCCTGTAGGATTTTGAAACGAAATTTTAAAAAGGACGGAGATAGAAAGGCAAAGGCGAAAGTGCGAAGGCAGGCGCGCCTCTAGTCTAATAACTTAAAAAATACAATAACAATTTATAGATGACATTTATTATTATTATATTAATAGTAATTTGTTTTATTATATAATTCTTTAATTTATAAATTAGTAATATTTATTTATTGCATATATTCACGAAAGCTGTTAAAAATAAATAATTGCAACATATATCAATCATTCCTGAACAGTAATTAATCATTGCACGCCAATGGCGCCGAAAAACTTAAAAAAAAAAACTTTATTTTAAGATGCGCTCGCTACAAAAGAGAAAATTAATTGTTAGTTATTGTTAAAAAATATTTTGTATTCGATTTGGCATATTTTGTCTTCTTGAATCGTACAAAAAGATTTAAGGTTTCAATACTATTTAATAGTTGAAATGCAAGGTGGAAATCATCCAGAAAAAATACAGTCAGTAATTTTTCATTAATTTAATTTTAAACCAACGTTTCGGTTCTAGTTGGAACTTTAGTAAGCAAATAAGAAACAGATTATACCATACAATTGTTTAAAGATATGCTCCCTTGCCTATATATAATTTCTTTTATTAATTTTAGTGTGCCTTAGAAATAAGTGAAAGGAATTCAAAGGGTAAATGGCAGAGTACGATTTTTACAATGAAAAAGAAATCCTGTTGTGACACTTTAACTAAAGAGAAGGTTCTTATCCCGGATAATACCCAGCTAATGAATTTGGAACGAAAATGTCCAGTACAACCAGTAAGTAATTTTTTTATTAAATAAATTATATTTAATTTTATACTTGTGTGTACTTTTTGTTTAATATATGCATTTATTGTTCCCATTCAAAACAAATTACGAAATGGGTTATTTAATTGATAAAGCATGGTATAGACAGTGGCGTCATTTCAACTTTTCTTAGGGGGGGGGACAAACTTTTTGGAACGAATTTCTTTAACGCGCCTTACGCAGGGAGAAAATGAAACGTAACGAAAATGCGTTCCCAGCGCCCGAGCGACGTCGGAGGAAGGCGATATTAGCCGAAGTCTTGGCGAGGCAACGCCCACCTCTTCTTTATTTCCTTCTATCTACCTTAGGCGGGAAATTGCTCGCCGAAGGGCGCAGCTCCCTAGCTTTCGGTCTATTTAAGTAATATTCATATTAAATTATATTCTGAGTTGGAGAAAAGGCGTGAGGAACTTCGTTCTTGCCGGGGGTTCTACGACCCCACACGTTTGCTTTTTTTTTCTTAAAATTACTTGCAAATATGTACTCTAATTTGGCCAAAAGATATTTAATTTAATTAATTGTTTAATTTTGTACAGTTTATATACTCGTAGATATACACTGCGCTTCAAAAAAAAAAACACTTTCTTCTTAAAAAGTCCTGTTCTAATAATTTATTATACATTTAATATGAAATAATTTATACATTTCTAAGTAAAGTTAACACAAATCCATATCATTTTAATAAATAATTAAAATTTAAATAAAACAAAGACAAAAATGTCGAAATGTTTTATCATCGCCAAATTTCTAAAATTTTAAAATATTCTTTCTAATTCGAAATTCTTATAAAAACAAAATTTTTAATTAATATCTAACAAAACACATCGAGATCATCTTGATTTGACCCTCAAATTGAAAATCGACATATTTTTCTTTCTTTTATTTAAATTGTATTAAATTGATTTGTATTTGTGTTAAATTTACTTAGGAATGTACCGTTAGGTTAGGTACGTATAAGATATTTCATATTAAATGTTTCTTAAATTAGAGTATCATTAAGGTCGATTAGAAGAGGTCTTTTTAAGAATAAACAAAATATTTCATTGACGCGCAGTGTATTTTGAAATATTTTATTTAAAAAATCAGAGCCCTTGGGGGAGGGGGGGGGGGGCAAATGCCCCCTGACGCCACTGGGTATAGCATTGAAGATGCTTAATTTTTTCTTAAAAATTTTTATTTTATTAAAATAAAAGAAATAATAAATTTGAGAAAGGTATTTTTTTTCTTTTTAAGTGCTGTTTTTGGCATCTCAGACTAATTTTATCACATTTTACTTAGTATATTAATTGGTAGCCATTGAGAAAACCTTTAGATATTATTTTTATTTTTAAGAGCTTTTTCTTCCAATTTCCTTTTCTAACGCCTCTCCAAAAGATAATGTAAAAAAAAAAAGAAATTGCGATAAGTCTTGATAAAAATATATCTTTTAATGGGTTATTTTCTATATTTTATCTGCTTGTTAAACTTTAAAATAATACATTTTTAATAACTACTTGATTATGTAAGTTAATAATATGCAACTCTGATGATAAGTCGAGTTATTTTTCCATATTTATGTATTTTCTCCTTAGAATTTTTTTTATTTCATAAACAAATTTAATAATGCGAATAATTTATATATTTTACAGAGGCGTAAATTTCCATTAAAACATAAGTATATAATGTGTACATGGTTTTTGAATCCAAGACCCGTTTACGCAATATTAATATTACCTCAGAACTTTAGAGATATCTTTTAAAGGGCCTGTTTAAATAATTCAAATTTTAAAGAGAAAATGTAAATGGTAGCCGGATCCGGACCTTCTCCTCTATTAAAAATGTCTTGCGGAAGGGGAAGAACAAGTTAGCCTTAGCTCGAGTAATTCGTGGTTTTCATCCAGTTACTGACAAGATGTGAGCCCCTGAATGTCAATTTAGTGTAATGCGAGTCGAATATTATAGCAAGTCATGTTTATATAAATACTATTTAATCTTTGTAAATTAATTCAAATGAAGTTTTTTACATTTCTATCCTGGGAAAAAATTGAATATTGCCATATGCTGATTCATTAAAACTAGATTTAATACTAGTGAGGTGAAACAATGAAATTAAGTAAATACACATTTCACAGTTACAAAATAAATCTTCCCTCGTTATTTTTATGAAATCTACCCACCCGAATGTTACAAATCTAGTTTCCAAAAATGACTTGAATACATTTACATAAATATTTTGATCGAAATTTGGACAACAAAAAAATGAAAATTTTAGTTATTAGCCCAAAATACCCTCATTTTTCAGCATCCAAGTTAACTTTAACGAAATTTAAAACAAAAATAAAAATTTAAAAATTAAGGTTGTTCGGAAATTAAGGCACTTATATAGATTAAAAGCTAATTTTTTGAATATGTTAGTAATCATTATCACTTAAGTATAGAATAATATTTTGAAGAAGGGTTAATTAATTATTGAAAAATTGAAATTTAACATGTAGTCTATAGTGAATGTCGACGAAACGCTCACACATCGAATTATGTAACCACTCCTGATATAGTTAACAGAAAAACAAAAATCTTACATTTTATCAATTAACTTCTGTAGAATACGTTAAAAATAAAATCAAAAGTTTCTGCCATCGGCTTCTACATATTTTAACAAGAAAGTCAAAAAAATTCCCGAAAATGATAGTTAGCCATATTTAAAAATAAGTAAGTCAATTGACTCAGATCAGTTTGGCAACGTCGCATAAAATAAATTGCGTATCAAGCTTGCAGTTTTTTTCCAATTTACGATATTTTTTCTCGTAAATCGCCCATTGGATCTAAACTGATTAGTATTACTCATTGTAATATTATAAATAAAATACAATTTAACACTCTATAAGATCAAAATAATTAGCAACATGCAAATATTGCCAGATCTATATTATGTGAAAAAATACTTAAAAGTTCATTTGATATTTTTGGTAATTATATTATTAATTTAATCCAATTCTAAATTATTATATGTCACGACTAATTTATAATAATGATTGATTGATTGATTGATTAGTTGTTCTGGGGCTTCTCTTTGCACTGCGACCTTCTAGATCAGATCTATTGTGCTCCCCCGTTCTAGGAATGGTTCGAATTCGGGTGATGTTTTACCCCTGAATTCCTATGTCCATCCCTCAGGCCCTAGGTGCCTGGAATTGGAGGGATGTGTACTCCCTTTTGCTCCAGCAGAGACGTTCGACTTTGGTTGAATTTTTTCGGCAAGTTGGGTTCGAACTCGAGTGACATTTTACCTCGAATTACAAAGCCTCAGCTTATCCGATAAGCCACGCTCGCCTCTATAATAATGATGTTATGCAATCAAATTTACATTTTATTTAAAAAAAATTTAGATTCTATTATGACTTTCGGGGTACTATCCGAACAACCTTAAGAAAAGCAGAACAAAACTTGAAAATAATTCAAACAAAACAAAAGACAAAAACAATTTTTTATTAGCATTTCTCAGTCGGCGAATTTTGGGTGGTCAAAATTAGACAATTTGACAAATTACCTCCTTTGAAAGAAGAAAACTTCAAAGCAGGATGTCTAATTACCTTACATTTACAATTGATAAGTTTATTTATAAAATTAAAATTAGAGCTAATTATCAATTTTGTCTGTCATTTTTGTTTATGCGAGAATCAAAACAATATGAATTGACTATTTTGGTGCGATTTGCAATTTTGCTGTTATAAATAAAAATAAATAAATAAATTTATCAACAACCCGCTTAGAAGCACCAGTCCTCGGTGGCTAGGTTCAAACAAACACAAAACAAATGTAAATACAATAACAACAAAACAAATGTATGCCGATTAACAAACAACATGTTCAAACATTTCCATTGATATACCGACCGGTATATAAAAAAATTCATTCGGAAAACCTGGTCAAAAAACTTAACAAGGATGGAATGACCGCCCTCTTCCTAAACTAATCTCTGCAATCAAGAACTAAATACAAATTTCACACAACTAGTACCATAGGACTTGACAAAATATATTATAGATTTTACCATAGGGGGCAGAGGACATAATTCCATGTAGCGACAGACAAACCGTTCCACAAATTAATTGATCCTACTAACGAAGTGGCTAATTTGCTAAACTGACGAAATAAAGATAGTGAATGAGGCAGGGGCGTATATAAGGGGGGGGACCGAGGCGGCCCGGGCCCCCTCCCCGAAATTTTCTAAATGCATATACACATATAGGGATATAGAGACAACAATGGGTCTCGGCCCCCTCCGAAATGTTTCCTCGGCCCCGTAGCACGAAAATCAAGGTACCGCAAACGAGGGATTGTTCCGCGAACGACACATGAAAAAAATTTTGGTTCCGCGGGTGGAAAAAAAAATTTTTCGCAGGACGGAAAACTTTGGTTCCGCGAAAAAGAAAATTTTTCGCAGAACAGGCCCCCCCCGAAAAAAATTTCTACATACGCCCCTGGAATGAGGTTTTTGATAGCCTTTCTCCTACAAAATACCTATTCCCCCTCAAACATTTTCTGCCTACGGTGTTGGTCTTTGTATGATGGTAATATAATATTTCATATATGATTATTATTATTATTTTTTTTTCAGGGCAATATCGGTAGTTCTAAATTGATATTAAATACAGAATCGTTACCGAACATAATCCCTCCTAAACATTGGAGAGTTCATGTTTTGATTTTTTCACCAAAGAATGCTCAAATTTTAAAATTAGGCGGTGAAGTTGAAACTAAGAAAGCATCAATGGGCTAGAGAATAATTCAATATAAAAAAAATAATCTCTGTATTCTAAATAAAAAACCATATAATAATAATATTGAATGGAAAAATTATTATTTTTTTTTTAAAGCATTATGTTAAATAAATATTTATATAATGTTTAATTCGATTATTTATATACAAAAAGTAACCGAACAATAGTTATATAACAACCTTTTGATAAATTAATATTTTAATCATCCATGTGTCTGTCATAAAAAAAAAGAAATAAAATTTTACCTTGACAATAATAGTATTTTTTTATTTTTAAAAAATTTATCAAAATGAAATTTCTATTTTTTTCGTATTTTCGTTTTGTGAGATAAATGAGAAACTTAATGAATTTTTTTTTTTTTTTTTGCTCTAATAATTAACTCTACGAGCTTTTTAACCCTTTATTAGGGGTCGAATTAAATTCATTTCTTAAGAAACCAGATAGCAAATAAAATGAATATAATTTCTATTCTAGATCCAATTTTATTCTGAAAAATAGGGCTATATGTATTTTTCTGAATTAATGCTCTGCTGATGGCATAAGCAGACATGTCAAACAAATACTGTATATTGGCTATTATTGTAGTTTTGTGGCTGTCGAAGGGTTACGAAAGCAGAGACTGGCAGCCGAAACTTTTTCTTTAAATACGTTATTGGGCCGACGTTTCTATCTCTATAGAGGCCACCTTAAGGGCTAATATATATAGAAAGTACCGTGCAGAGAAAAGATATTGGACAAGCTCGCGTCTGCCTGGCTTTTGAGCCTTACGCATGGGCAACCATTTACAACAGTATGTATAGTTAGTTGCTTCCAAATGGACATGTCCCCTGCAGGGTTCTCTTAACAACAACTCAATATTCAGACTTTTGTAAATGGTTGCCTGTGCGTGGGGCTCAAAAGCCAAGTGGACGCCAGCTTGTCCAATATCTTTTCGCTGCACGGTATATACAATTTCTTCCTTATTATAAGTGTCAAGAAAGAATAGGCCTATATATATTTTCATGACAGTTTTTGGGCCCTGAAGATGGCCTCTATCGAGATAGAAACGTCGGCCCAATAACGTATTTAAAGAAAAATATTTGGCTGCCAGTCTCTGCTTTCACAACCCTTTCTTGATAAATATATAGGATCAGTACTGTACTATAGGGTATATGAATATTTTCACTTTTTACTAAAATTTTATTGTCTTCTCAGGTGAATTAAAATAAAATTATAAGTTAGCTATATAGAATAAAAAGTCGAATTTTTTACTAGAATTCATTCTAGTTGAACTCAGAGCTTAGTTAAACAAAGATGTTTAATAAATTCATGTTATTCAATATAAAATTAAATAAAAAAAAAGTAAGCCGTATATATAAGGATCTGAAGAATATTTTGAGCTGTTTTTTCTCTCCCAGTTAAATTTATTTCTCCGAAATGATCTTTCATCGTAAAGCCGGTGATACAGAGAGTGAGGAATTGGAGGATAATCCTCTATCCTATTGCACGTGTAAAGAATCTTCAAACGGACGCTACTTGAGACTTAAAACACATTAAAGGAATCGAAATTGACTCAATGGATCTGCCAGGGGGGCAGATAAAATTATTTTTTTCTCCTAAAAATTTCCTAATCCAACACTTTGAAAAATTTCAGACACAGCATCAAACATCAATTCATTGTGAGTATTATTATTTTTAATATATTAAAAATAACTTTGTCTATTCAATTAATGTGAATGTAGAATCCAACTAATGAATAAAAAATAACAGTGATTTTATAATTAAAAAAAAAAAATTGTCAAATGCATTAACAAAAAATAATTTTTAAACGTTTAAATTTAATCGGATTTATAATAGAACAGAATTTTTTAATAATTAAAATGATAATGAATAATTTAAAATGATTGATCAATTGGGTTATCTGCCTTTCTGCAACTGGTAGCACTTTTTTCTTCAATTTTAAGCTTAGATTCAAATGATAAGTTTCGCTTCCACTTACAAACTACCAATAATTCGATTACTATTTATTTATCTACTTAGCACTATCACTTTAGATAAAATACTCACTAATATTATAAGAATATCATTCATATCAGTATTGTTAAGTCATACAGTTTTGTTAAAATATTTTGTGATATGATATGTATGTTGTATTAATGGTTTTATACAGTGAATTAGAAAATGGGTATGCACTTTGGGGCGAGGAGGGATTCCGAACCCCTCCCTAAAAGATTCCTTGGCTACGGGGTAATTACCCCCCCCCCCCTCCCCCCGAGATTTGAGAAAAATATTTTTTTGGGGAAAAAAATTGTATTTTTATTATAAAATTTTAAAAACTAATACTTAGAAATTTGATTTGTATATATATTTTGGTAAACAACTACAGAATGCACCTTTAAATTACCGATTATAAGAAAAAATTGTGTGCTGTGCGACCAGTCACACCAGATTACCCTCCCCCCCGAGAAACTCCTCTGAATCCGCCACTGGTAACAATTTTGAGAGCAAAAAGAGAATATACATTTTAAAGAGAATCTAAAAAAAAAATCTTTGAATCATGAATTTTAATCAAAATCGTTAGAGCGAATTTTGAGAAAAAAAAAAAAAACTGAAAAATTAGGCTATTAGTGCTTTTAAGCCAATTTTATTTAAAAGATTAGGAAGCAAAACTTAAGCCTATGCCAGGCAGCTGTCCCCCTTTCAAACTTAAAATAAAAATAAAAAACAAAAAATATAAATAAAAATAATTTTAGGGATGGAGGGGGGTTTAGAGCGGAAATTATATAATAGTAGAGATATAGATATATAATTTTGTTTTATATATTTTATTTATATTATGATGCAATATAAATGTCGTAGCGTAGTAAAGAAACCTGGTGGGAGTGGCCGGTGCCGTCACCTCTTGTGACGTCCCAGCTTGTAACGCGACATGCTGATAGATGGGCAAAAAAATTTGGGTCGTTGTAATAAAAGTTTCACTTTAAAAACTGAAAAATTCACGCCATCTGTGAGAAAATAAAAACTACGAGTGTCGCCATCCCCTATAGCCAGTTAAGTTGTGGCATTTAATAAAATAATAAAGTAGATATTAGAAAAGTTGCCACCCCCCTCCCTACCGCTTTGTGCATGGCCTATGCTTTGGTCTTTTCCATTAAATACTCTATAAAGAAAAGAACAAAATAAAAACCAAATCTGACAAAAAAAAAAACTCTAACCCTTATCTCTCGTTTTATGATATTAATATCTATGCCTTTCTTTCATGAACTTTAAAAAGACAAAGGGCTTTACTTCGACTCGCCGCCCTGAAGGTCGGTTACCCGCTATACTCATATATTTCAATTATAATAAAAATGAGTGCTTTACTTGTTTAAAAGTCACTAATTATTTCAAAAAAAAAGATTTATCTAGTTGGTATAATAAATATATATTGCAGAGTTTTTTTCTTGATCATTTTCCCAAGTTTTTATAATAATAATAAGAATATTTAATTGAATATAAAAGTTTTAAAATGTGGCTACGTTGGTGTTAATGTCATTTACTCCTTCCTTCAAATCATCAAGGTTTATTTCGCGGAGATGAATAATTTATAGTTACTCTGAATACAATTAAGTTACTGTGTTTAATAATAATTAGCATCTCTCTCACACTCTCACATAGAGACAATTTGCTTTACTTGATAGAATATTAAATACGCTCACCTTGAACTTAAAATATTAACAAATACCTAATCAGTTTTTTTTTTCATATTTTGATAAAAAAAAGTCTGACTGTGAAATGAATATTCATGATATACGTAGATGATATACGTACTGAGAAAAATACATATATTTTTTTTAATTCTATTTAATTTATTTTTGTATAAATTGACATTAAAAAAAAAAAATGTTTTTAATTAAAAACTCACTAATGACATTTTAATAAATAATATTAATAAAAAATATAATTATTTGAAATTAATACATCCTGCGAGAGGAATTGTATATCCCTATATAAAATAGTTCCGGGTGAACCGAGCTGGAGCTCGGTCATTTTTTAAAGTGAAACTTTTATTTGATCCTCTCAAATTTTTTCGCTCTTCTATAAGTATGTCGCGTTACAAGCGTCACGTCAAAGGCCGTTCTGACGCTACAAGCCATGACGTCACAAGCCGTGACGACGAAAATAGGAAAGTTGAAATTTAATATATATGACGATTTATAAAAAATAATTGTGAGATTTAATTATTCAATTTTGAAATTGATAAAATATAATTTTTTAAATAATTTAAAATGATTCAAATTTTCAATTACTAAATAAATATTGTTCTCAGTTTTTAACATGAGTCTATTGATTTTCCATTTTCCAATTATTAAGTTTAGATTAATAAAAACGCGATTTTAATAGCCTTAATTGAATAAGGTTGATTTTCTGAATTTTCTGAATGTTTTCAGTTAAACGCCTACGATCCGAAAAAAAAGTCTCACTTGGATCGTGGTTTCATAAAACCACACAATGATTTTTTTTTATAAAAATTGGAAAGAACTAAAAAAGTACATTAGTAAATTACTAGTACTCGAGGTTTCCCAAAAACGAGATTAAACGCATGATTTAACATGTTATACAGTATATCGGAAATAGGAAATACTGTATTTAAAATTTGAAAGAAATCGTTAAAGGAAAAATTTCAAGAAAAGTGAAAAAAAAACTAAAAAAGTACACCAGTAAAGTACTAGAACCCGAATTTTCCCAAAGACAAGACCTAGGACAATTTCATAATAGGATCGGAATTACCGTAGTATAAATTTAAAATTTGAAAATTGTCGTTTTTGATAACTGATCTGCTCACAAACAAATTAACGTACATTGCTCGTTTACAGGGGCGCCGGAACGAATTTGAATCAGGGGGGGGGGGGGCAAAAAAATTTTTTTTTAGAAAATTAAAATAATTTAATACGTTTAAATAGTATAAAACAAAAACAAATCTACTATAAAACTTTAAAAATTTTAAATAAAATCACAATTTTAATAAAATTAAAATTTTAAAAAATTTGGTAGTGATTTTATCAAAAATTTTTGGAAAAAAATGAATTTCTTACTCTTTTAATTTTTTTTAATTTAGAAGATTTTATTTTTCAAAAGTAAAAATATATCATTTTTAAAAATAAATGAAATAAAAAAGAAATTTTGCCCCCCTCTGTCCCCCCCTGTAGGTTGCCAGGGGGTTCAATGTACCCTTGCCCCCCAGTTCCGGCGCCTATGCTCGTTTAATAGTATAAGACAGGGGTGGCCAAACTCCTTGATAGTCCGAGCCATTTTTCAAAATTTGAAATTTTTCGCGGAACGATAATAATTTTTTACAATATAATAACAGAGAACTCGGGTACATTTATCGAGAGCCAAAAATAATCCTTCAAAGAGCCGCATGTGGCTCGCAAGCCGCAGATTGGCCACCCCTGGTATAAGATATGAGTTTTGTACAGTCTGTGCTACAAGTAGGGTTTGGAAAAAACCGGAAAATTTTGAAAACCGGTTTTTCGGTTTTTCACAAAGCGGAAAACCGGTAAACCGGTTTTAAACCGGTTTTTTTTCAAATGTAAATCAAGGGAAAAAAATAAAAAAATACTCAAAGCAAAATTTTATATAATTATTTTTTAATAACCGCGCCCCTGCCTGCCACTCCAAATGGCTTAAATAAAATCACCGGACTGCCTGGGATCCGAGCCCAAAAAAATTTTTTTTTTTTTTTT
>JAKCPI010028714.1:0-11828 GCA_023213315.1 Euborellia annulipes | reverse complement strand
GTGACTAGTCGCATCTGATTTATTGTGTCAATATATATTTAGTTTCCGTTGAGAGCAAAATGAGAATATGCATTTTAAAGAACATCTAAAAATTAATTGATTTTAATACATCGCGTATGTAAGCCGCGAGGGGGTATTTATATAATTAAATATTTATTAATTCATATACCCGAAAAAAGTAAGGGTGTGCCGCCGGAAATCGAACCACGGATCCACTAATTTGTACTCGGAGTGCCCTTACCACTAGACCACAGCACTTGGAAAGCAATTTTAGTCATCCTGAGAAATGGACCCAAATTCGGCGCCACAAATTTCTCCGTCAACCAGGTGCAATCCAGTTAGAATAACTATATATGTAATTTCTTATTTATTAAGTAATTAAATTTGAGCTCGTCTCAATTATACTAACTGGATTGCACCTGGTCGATAACTAAACTAAACTAAAATTTCTCTCCAAGTGAATTCACATACCCGAATGCCGTGCTCTGTTCTAGTGGTAAGGGCACCCCGAGTACAAATTGGTGCATCCGTAGTTCGACTCCCGGCGGCACACCCTTACTTTTTCGGGTATATGTATTAATAAATATTTAATTATTTTTTTTATTTTTATTTACAAAAAATGAGATGTTCTGGAACAATGTTCCCTGGAACATATTTCTTACATTAAGAGGTTACATACATACTTATAGGATACATATAAGTTCATACATTATATAATTTTTTTTATTGGTTTATTTTTATTGTCTTCCTAAGGATTTTGAATTCCTAAACACCTTCTGGGTACACCCATACTACTATTCACTGACCATTAAAAATTATTATCCTTTAGATATTTTTAAATTTAAGTCATTATATTTCTGATTTCCAAGCAACAAATCAACGGTTTATTAAAGGAGCTAAATTCTAAATAAGTTTCTTAACTTTCCATATGAATTAATTTTTTCTCCTTCTCCCTCTCTCTCTTCAAAGTTCACTAATAATAGGAACTTTAATGGAAAAATTCAGACTCTCTCTCTCTCTCTCTCTCTCTCTCTATCCTAAGAAGCGAATCCTTCGAGACGATTCTCTTCCCCCCTCTTCTCTCTTTTCTGGCCTGCAAATTAATCAGAATTCATTAAATTATTTCAATTTAAGTTGTTGGCGGTTGGCTTTTGTTCCCTCGTTCCTCTGATTGGGTGGTTCCTGTCGCTATGGAGACTTCCTCTTCATCGTTCTCCATCGATGTCGTTGAGCAAGCAGTCCAGCTATGCAAGAAATCGTCCTCCCCCACTTTTTCCTACCCCAACTCCTTTGCGACTGGACAATAAACTTTCCCTAGCTGGACTAAATATTTGCTTCTTTTCTTTGGCCGATTCTCCATTCTCTCAGGAATCCCTCTTTCAAAGTGAATAAAGGAAAATAATAATAATAGAATCTTATTTTCTATTCAAACCAATTTTAATAAATATTTTTAGTATTGGAATAATAGTAGGGAAGAAATAGAATAGGCTATTCCGCTGTGGCATTTTCAGAATATTAGGGTGATGAATCATACCAATTTTAATTTTTTCCACAATTTTAAACATATACTTGTTGTGACGCTATACTATTTTTTTATGATATCAAAGGCGATTGACTGGAGATCAAAAAGGATATTAAATCAGTTGCCTCTATAAAATAAAACTCCAAAAATATGAAATGTTTTGACTTTAATTAAATATCAAGCAGTCAGTATGTAATGACTAGGGACCGGATTCTTAGGTTTTCACCTTTTTCTTTCCTTAACTCCAAACACGAAATGGACAAATTAAATACTTTTTCGACTTATGTGTTCTAGAGTTGTTTAACCAAATTTTGAAAAAACCTAAAAAAACCTAAATGGGTTCGGGCCACCTAAAATCACCTAAATTAGAAAACTCATCTACCGAGATTTTTTTTAAATTTATTGGTGCTTTTAGATTGAGAAAAAATTATAGAATTATGTATTTCATTTTATGTACTTCCAGAATTATTTAATTTTCTTATATAATGTTTTAGGTACCTGTAATTTTTTTGTATTTTTTTACTTTTTAATAATTTTTGTACATAGGTATTTAAAATTAAATAAAACTTTTTTCCCATAAAAATTTTACAATTATATTTTTTAAAATTAAAAAAAAAAAAAATTATAATTAAAATAACATTTTTTACAAATTTTTGTACATATTTAAAATTAATTAAAACTTTTTTTCACCCCAAATTCGTTTTAACAGGTGATAACCTAAAAAAACCTATTTTGGGAGTTTCAAAAACCTAAAAACGAGACGAACCGTGCCTGAAATCACCTAAATGGGGTTTATTGGGCGAAAACCTAAAAAAAAAAAAAAAAAAACTATTTTGGGTGTTACAAAAACCTAAAAACGAGTCGAATCGAACCTAAAAATCCGGTCCCTAGTAATGACAATTTAACAAAAAATATTACAACTTTACAAAATATATATAAAATTTGATAAATTACACTAGACCAAGCTTAATCCGTTTATCAATGACTTATAGAGCTGTTTTATAGGCCTAGTATAATTTTATTCAAGCAAGCTATGTTGATATTTCTATTGTTATTATAGATTTTGATGAAATTATAGTTATGGAGATGAGGATTCAATAAACCAATCAAATTAGGAAAACTAATTTTTCTGATATAGTCGTCTCTAGTACACGTCGCTCTGTTCATCGAGATAATCAAAATGTCCAATATTAGATTACAGGTTGTTTTGAAAATAATTAAATTTTTTTTTAAACATTCACACTCACACTCACACCATTCACTCAGTCTTTTCGGCAACTTAGGCCATATAAGACTTTTTCGATAACCGTTGTAATTAATATATCAATTTGGGGTTCAGGCATTTCTTTTTAAGCCATCTGGTATCCAAATGGCTTAAATAAAATCATCGGACTGCCTGGGTCCGAACCCGCGACGTTTGGTATAGGAGGTAGGCACGCTACCTACTACGCCACACCCGGGGGCAATTAAATTTTTGAATATTAATAATGTTTGATATGTAATTATTTTTATTTACTAAGCTTATATAATTATCATTATCATAGAAAATGCAGTATATTTTAAAAGAAACAAAAAAATATGAAAAAAAAATAATTTTTTCATCCGCCAATTATACTAATGAAATTAAAATTTCATTGACTTGAAAAGATCTTAAAATACTGCACGCCATCTAGAAAGCACGATTGGAACTGCGTCACAATTCTAGGCGCCTGCTAGAGCTGCAACCTCACACAAGAGATAAAAGGGGATCTAACAAACATTAACTAGGAGAGAGCTTTGTTTGAAAAAGATCGATTTTTTCAAGTCAATGAAATTTTAATTTCATTACTATAATTAGCGGATGCGAAATATCGTGCTTATTGGGATAAAGGTAGTTAGTCCACCCGACGCGAAAGCGTAGAGATCCTGATTCGACTCCAGGGGGCTCAAGTTTGTCCAATCTTAAGCACAAACACATCTCGCAAATTGGGTATCTTAAACGATATATTGACTGGCTAATGAATAGTCTATTTGATCTTTGATTGGAAAAATTCAAAAAAAATACTTTTTTTCCATTCACACTCACAGGCACACACATATACACTCATTCTTTTCGGCAACTTAGGCCATTTAAGACTTTTTACGATACCCGTTATTTGTAAATATATCTATTAATGATCCAGGCATTCTTATTTAAGCCATTTGGAATCCAAATGGCTTAAATAAAATCATCGGACTGGCTGGGATCCGAACCCTCGACATACTATACAAGGCAGGCGCGCTACCAACTACGCCAAGCCCGAGGGCAGATTCCATCTTTTCAAACAAAGCTCTAGCTAGTTAAAAAAATAATTTGATTAAAATAAAATTTAAGTCTAATAAAGAAATTTATTGGTTAGATTTTTTAAGACAAATCATGTATATTACACACAAAAAGGGGAGGTGAAGTACAAAAAATACAGGGCTATTAAACTAAGTAAAAATCTTAACAAAATTTGGAAAGAGATTAAGGTTATTTTTTGTCAAATTTTGTATGATTAGCCATGGGAATCATTCATAAACTTAAATATCTAATTAATGCGTTTTATTTTTTTAATACTGTTTTCTTACTTTGCAAAAAAAATTCTCCTGAATCTGCGTCTGTTGCACAGACAACAGAAGAGAAAATAAATAAAAGTTTTTACTTTATTTTATTTATTTTGCCTGATTCCTCGTCTCCATAATTAATATTACAGTACTTATGCTCTTTGTTAGACATGTATTTTTATATGAAACTAGATTTGTTCAATTTTTCGTTTAATTATTTATTTAACTTTTTATTAAATTTAATGTATTTCACTAATTTTATCACAGCATTGTTGATGATGAGAAATAATTTCATCTGGTTTTTTTCTTTTTAATAAAATTAGAAAATAATTTTTTTTTTTTTATTTAGCTTCTGTTAAAATCAGGGCCGGAACTAGGAGATTTTTTGAGGGGGGGGGGCAAAATTTAATTTGCCGCCCTCTCCTTAAAATTTTCTTTACAAAATTCATATCATTTTACCTATTTTTTTTTAGTAAATCTTTCTTTAATTGCCGCCCCCTGATATCTGCCGCCCGGGGCACACGCGCCCACTGCCCCCCCTAGATCCGGCCCTGGTTAAAATTTGCATTGGGGAGGGGGGAGAGCCCACTCCTCCACCACCAATTTATTTTCGTGACAGACCATAACCAATTTGCCGGAAGGACACCTTGGTAGGGATGATGGCTCCAGGATTTCCGGTTGAAAGCGAACATTTAGCTTACTGAATCATCCTTTAGATTATTATTATGTGAAATTGAAATGAGATTATTAAGGGAGCGATTCATTGATTCTTTTTGTTGTGTTATCTACTTAGTCACACCAGAATTTTCATCCCAAGCCACCATTATAAAAAGCCAATGGCATTTTTTTCTAAAAAAAAAAATTTTTTTTTCTTTCGATAATAAATTATACCATAGATGGGAAGAGAGAGAGAGTATAATGGTATTCTTCTTTGAAAAGCTTAATCCTTTATTTTGTTAATGATTAAACCATTGTCTCAGGGCATTCAAGTCATGATCATATTCAGAGTCTATAACGAGAACAAACGCTTCAAGGGGCTCGTGGGGTTGTGTAGGTGCTAACTCGTGTCAGAGCTCTATCTATACACACAGTAGTAGTGTTCAGCCCTGCGTGTTACTTCGCCTTTGTCTCCACAATAGCTTGATGGTCTTGCAGACTGAGTATATATGTAGACTATATATAGAGAGAGAGTGAGAGGATGAATCGTCCAACATCGTCGCTAGATGCACTGTGTGGAACATCAAAGCCCTCGAGTGGCCTCGACGAGTGTGCCATTGTGTTTTTACCTGGGGCAGGGTCCCCCCCAAACCGCGGTCTCTTCGAGCACCATGCTTTGTTTCTCGATGACCGGGGATCGAAATACCAGCAGAGTTCCACACACACCCTCACCTCCTAACACTGCTCGTGGTTCCAATTCACCCCGGCATATTGTGGAGGGTTGGTGGCGAATAATGCAGCGTAGTTGTCGTCAAGAACATGAGAATATTGCGCCCTTCCATTATTATTATATAAAATATATATATCTTAAACTAATATTGCAATAGGAGGAGAAAAATGTCAAAGACATGGTTGGTTTTAGCTTTAATATGAACTAATAATTGTTTTGTTAAATGAAGATTTGGAAAGCCTGGTGTAGATAGTTGAATG
Organism: Euborellia annulipes; assembly: GCA_023213315.1. Classification (NCBI taxonomy): domain Eukaryota; kingdom Metazoa; phylum Arthropoda; class Insecta; order Dermaptera; family Anisolabididae; genus Euborellia; species Euborellia annulipes. The sequence goes on along the minus strand of JAKCPI010028714.1, from coordinate 6,094 downwards.
ATAAATGATATTTTCAGGCCAAATTTATTTCACTATGTAGTCAAAGTTTCGGCTGTCTAAACGCCTCCCTTCATCAGGAATAATGTGATTATTAATAAACTGACACTCTCCCTGGTTTTAGTCATATATTCATACGAATTTGGACTGTCGATTTCGTTCTTATATGACGAAGAAGAGTGTTAATTTATTAATAAACATTTTAGCCTTGATGAAGGGAGGCGTTTAGACTCCCGAAATGTCTACTATATAGTGTAATAAATTTGGCCTGAAAATACCTTTTCAGCGTTATCATCTATTATTCAATCGTTTTTTTTTTTTTTTTTTTTTTTTTTTAATTTAAGGCCTTTTTCGGCATCGAAGGCCATTTAGACCCATCCCGTCCCAAGCGAAAAAATTTATTTAAATTAAATTTGCTACAAATCCCTTGTTACAAAAGGCCAGCACGCTAACCCCTACACCAAGGCCCGAGGGCAATTGTTTTGTTATTTAACCAATAGTTTAACACGTGTATAAAATAATAAGAGAAAGTAAAAAGTAAAATAAATATTTAAGTGGGTCATTATATCTTAATTTATTTATTTTATTTAAAAATAAAAAAACAAAGGACATAAAGGTTACACCAGTGGATTCCACACTTTATGTTACAACGCCTCCCTTAAAAATATTTAATCAAATGACGCCTCCCTCCCCCATTTTACTTTCTCTTACCTATGTATATATGTAATATATATATAGAGAGAAAGTATTGGATTCATGTCAAAAATTCGATGTCGAGGTTTTGATGGATCTTCACGTTTTGAGGTCCCCTGAATCCAAAAAAGTGGTTTTCGCGACATGGTCTGTCTGTCTGTGTGTCTGTGTGTCTGTCTGTGTGTCTGTCTGTGTGTGTGTGTTCAATTTTAAGCATGAAGGAATTAAGCTATGAGGCTGAAATTTTATATTTAAGTTAAACACCCCCCGGGACCGACAAAATAAGCTTTTAATCAAAATCGGCCAAAGAGTACTAGTACTTTACTGATGTACTTTTTCAGTTTTTTTTTGATTTTCTCAAAATTCGCTCTAACGATTTTGATTAAAATTCAAAAATCAATTATTTTTTAGATGTTCTTTCAAATGTATATTCTCGTTTTGCCCTCAAAATTGTTTGAAGCACACTTTACTCTTGTGCTTCATAGGAAAGATAGGAGAAATGGTTGCCATGGTAACAAAATATAAATATTTTCCCATACTTATAAATTTTACACCTGAATTCAAATATTTCCTACTGCCGGGAACTAAATACATGTCGACACAAAAAATCTGGTGTGACAAGCACAGTACACAACTTTCGATTACCGAAGGTAAGAGAAAGTTGTGTGCTGTGCGCCAGTCACACCAGATTTTTATAAAAATCTGGTGTGAATGGTCGAACAGCACATAACTTTCTCTTACCCTTCGGCAAGAGAAAGTTGTGTTGTGTGCTTTCCACACCAGATTTTTTGAGTCGAGTTATATTTAGTTTCCGACAGTACGGACATTCGAATTTCAAGATGTAAAATTTATAAGTATGGCAAAATATTTATATGTTGTTACCATGGGAACCATTTCTTCTTTTTCTATGAAGTACAAGGTAAGTGGTCTTCAGAAGATTTCAATGACAAAATGAGAATATACATTTTATTGAGAATCTAAAAAATAATTGATTTTTGAATTAAAAAAAAATCGTTGGAGCAAATTTAGAGAAAATAAAAAAAAAACTGAAAAAGTACATCAGTAAAGCACTAGTACTCTTTGGCCGATTTTGATTAAAAGCTTATTTTCACGCCTCAGGTGGGTGCCTAACTTAAATATAAAATTTCAACCTCCTAGCTCAATTCCTTCATGCTTTAAATTGAACCCAGACACTCAGACAGACAGACCATGTCGCGAAAACCACTTTTTTGGTTTCAGGGGACCTCAAAACGTGTATATCCATCAAAATCTCGACATCGAATTTTTGACATGAATCCAATACTTTCTCTCTATATATTAACACATATATATAGAGGTAAGAGAAAGTAATATATAGAGGTAAGAGAAAGTAAAAATCTTTATTCATTTATCGTTGACGTTTCTTTAAATTATTGTATTATCATTGACATTTGTTATTAGTATGAGTTGTAAAAGAAAATTATGGAATAGCTACACTCTACCATAATTATCAGTTAATATGGGAGTTTTTACTTGATTCTTTTGTATGTTTTGAGGGACAAATATTCATCCCCTGTCAGTTAACTCTGGCCCCACCATAGGCAGGTAAGTTTTTCTAATCTTTAAAGAAGAGTTCTTAGCCAAAGAATGAATATTTTCATGACAACTATTATCGTAAATTTACTTTGTTATAAACAAAAAGCTTTCAAAGGGATGGAAAGGATAAATCAACACCTGTTTGCCGCCACTGCCCCAGTGGTCTAACGAACCAAAGTGGTGTAGCGAGTCGAAGGAAACAAAAGCCTTTCAGACCAGGCCGGCGCCAAAGAAACTACCAAGTGCGGGCAATGAAGAATTTTCAAAAAACTATTTTTAAACAAATAACTTTGCGTCAACAGGCAATAAAAAGAAAATAAATTACAATTGTCGATTGGTAATTCGAAACATTATTTAGGGAGAGATACATGTAAACTAACTCACGATAGAAACAAAATTATTATTAATTTTACTTTCTCTTACCTCTATATATATGTTAATATATAGAGAGAAGTATTGGATTCATGTCAAAAATTCGATGTCGAGATTTTGATGGATATACACGTTTTGAGATCCCCTGAATCCAAAAAAAGTGGTTTTCGCGACATGGTCTGTCTGTGTGTCTGTCTGTCTGTGTGTGTGTGTCGCGGGGGGGGGTGTCTGTGAACAAAATATCTCAAGAACGGAAAGAGCTAGGAGGTTGAAATTTTATATTTAAGTTAGGCACCCCCCATGGGACGTGACACGAAGCTTTTGAACAAAATCGACCTAAGAGCACTAGTACTTTACTGATGCACTTTTTCAGTTTTTTTCGATTCTCTCAAAATTTGCTCCAACGATTTTTTTTTTAAATTCATAAATCAATCAATTATTTTTTAGATTCTCTTTAAAATGTATATTCTCATTTGTGATTGAAATCTTCTGAAGACCACTTTACTCTTGTACTCCATAGAAAAGATAGGAGAAATGGTTGCCATGGTATCAAAATATAAATATTTTCACATATAAATTTTACTTTCTCTTACCTATGTATATATGTAATATATATATAGAGAGAAAGTATTGGATTCATGTCAAAAATTCGATGTCGAGATTTTGATGTATCTTCACGTTTTGAGGTCCCCTGAATCCAAAAAAGTGGTTTTCGCGACATGGTCTGTGTGTGTGTGTGTGTGTGTGTGTGTGTGTGTGTGTGTGTGTGTGTGTGTGTGTGTGTGTGTGTGTGTGTGTGTGTGTGTCAATTTTAAGCATGAAAGAATTGAGCTACAAGGTTGAAATTTTATATTTAAGTTAAACATCTCCCGGGACCGGAAAAATAAGCTTTTAATCAAAATCGGCCAAAGATTACTAGTACTTTACTGATGTACTTTTTCAGTTTTTTTCGATTTTCTCAAAATTTGCTCCAACGATTTTTTTTAAAATTCAAAAATCAATTATTTTTTAGATGCTCTTTAAAATGTATATTCTCATTTTGCAATTGAAATCTTCTGAAGATCACTTTACTCTAGTATTTCATAGGGAAGATAGGAGAAATGGTTGCCATGGTAACAAAATATAAATATTTTCCTACACTTATAAATTTTACATCTGAATTCAAATGTTCCGTACTGTCGGGAACTAAATATATGTCGACACAAAAAATCTGGTGTGACAAGCACAGAACACAACTTTCGATTACCGAAGGTAAGAGAAAGTTGTGTGCTGTGCTCCAGTCACATCAGATTTTTTCTCAGAATTTACATATATAAACTCAATGTCTATTGTTTATTGATAAAATGCATAGCTTTTGTGATGATAGTCGCATTATTTGCCAATAGAACCATTGAATTGATTGGAGGTCAGTCAATTCCTCTGATTGCCAGCTCAGGTGCCGATTACCACTCAATTAATTCGCTAAATCCCCTCCCCGTATCCTTTAGTCCTTATCTCACTCAAGCTGGCATTGTGCTGAGTTAGGCTCAGCAATAATTTCGAATATTAATCCCCCCTCTGTTGCTACTACCCATAAATCAGAGTAATTGAAATTAAATCCTTAGTCATCGAAGATGTTAACATTTCAGCATTCTATAAAAAAATCTCCCATAAAAATTATTCTCGGATTTCTGACGGACATATCGTCGGTCAAGTACAAGACCAATCTAACTAAAAAAAAAAAAAAAAGGAGAGCTAATTAAAATATCTGCTTTTCCTTTTCGTTCATAACCGATTGCTGAAATTTTTCACTAATTATTTATTTATTTATTTATTTATTATACTCAAATTACAGGAGTTACCCCATTTAGCATTTGAGAAGAACAATTAACAATGAAATTAGAAAAACAAAATTGACAATACAATAAAAATTCAATAAAATTCTGAGAGGAGTTTATAAAATATAAAACATAAAATACATACCATCAAGAGGAAAGATATTGGACAATATGACGGCTACCTGGCATTGGAGCCTTATGGCAGGTAGCCGCCATATTGTCCAAAATCTTTTCTCTTGATGGTACATACATATAATCAGAGCTACATACAAATTAAATTAATTGAAATTAAAATCCATATGTTTTTTTTTTAAGTCTTGAACATTTCTTACCTCTAACATCACCATTCATAACTTATTTTATTAATAAAATAAAAAAAAATAAATAAAAATATAAAATACTGTTACTAATTTATTTATTAATCTGTTTCAGGTGAGGATGGATCTTTGGTTTCGCTAAATTCTGACTTCAGAACATTATCTAAAGTAAGGTCTCTTCTATTTTTTAATAATCATTACTATATATAAAGTGCTAGCCAATGACTTCCTGTCCCTGTGTGTATGTGCCTGTTCTCTCGCTGATTGGTTTCAGCAAGTGGAGCCAGAGAGGAAGGCGAGTAATTGCAAAATTTCCAAACAGTGAGCAAGAATAAATTTGATGCCGAAGGGGGTGATTTTCAAATAATGTCCTAAAGTCTATAAACCACCAGTTATTTGAAATTTTTGACCTAAATAAGTTTTTGTTTGATTGAACATTGTGCCCCCGGGCTCGAACCAGGACTTTTTGCTTTTTCAACTCCAATGGATGCAAAATCCCAATCTCAAAATTTTGCTTATTTTAAAAATTTTAAGTACCAAATTTTTTGAGATCAATTGATTCTATATATAAATATTGTATACTGTGTGTTTAATAGAATTAAATTAAATTTCGAAAACAAAATTTATTAAAGAAAAAAATTTATGTATGATATAATTTCAATTTTGCTTAATAAAATTATATATACTTTTTTTTTTCTTCTAAAAAAGAGCCGCTTTTTATTTTAATTCATAATACATACGCAAAATTATTTATATGCTATGGCAATTGGAGTATTTTTAAAAAAGTTTATTACATAAAATTCTACAGTATATAGGCAACCATAAGATTTGTCTTTGATTGGACTGGAAACAGCCTGAAAAAAGCTCCTGGTTCGAGTCCAGAAATGACCCAAATATCCAATCAAACAAAAACTCGTTTCATTTTATATTGATAGTCTATAAGGCATTCATTGTTTAAAAAACCTCCAACTATTTCAAACAACGTTCTATGAAACTTTACTAAACATTTACAACTTGTAATTTGTGATGGGTTGACACAGACGTGTATTTTTTAACCCTCCCTTTGATGATTTTCAAACGAAAACTATTAATGGATCGCAATTCTAAAATAAAAGCCAACTTTTCGAAAGGGCAAATGTTTTTTTGATCTCCTATCAATGCGAATCTACATCTCCGCATCATTGTGTGTAATCTACCTTCAATATTTGCAGGCGCTTGTGATTTGTGCTGCACTTCAGCGGGAACTTTCAAAAAACAGTCAAGTATCGCAATTCTGTCATCGCTAATGAATATTTCTATTTCTTTGTTTCTTTTGATTTTATT
>JAKCPI010028713.1:0-19118 GCA_023213315.1 Euborellia annulipes | reverse complement strand
CAAAATATTCAACAAAAACAAAACATCCGTCACATTACATTAATAGATGCTTTGCAATTAAAAAATTCCGAGGCCAAGGTAGAAGAATAAATCTTCCAAAATTATTTAAATTTATTGATATATTTTATATATTATAGATGTCAACTAGAAAAATGCCGTCGGACTTGGTGTAGTTGGTAGCGCGCCTGCCAAAGGTCGAGGGTTCGGATCTCAAGCAGTACGATGATTTTATTTAAGCCATTTGGATACCAAATGGCTTAAATAATAATGCCTGGACCCCCAATGGATTTATTTACAAATAAAGTGTATAGTAAAAAGCTTTAAATGGCCTAAGTTGCCGAAAAGACTGTGTGTATGTATGAGTGTGAGTGGTGAGTGTGAATGGGAAAAAAGTGTGAGTGTTAAAAAAAAACACTCGAAAAATATGGTGTAAATGGCAACAACTTTCGATTAACGAAGGTAAGAGATAGTTGTGCGCTGTGCGGTCACTCAAACCAGATTATATGGGTAAATTTTTTTATTTAAGGTTTTTTAGGCCATTTAGACCCCGTCCCTATTTATTTCTTAATTATATATTACAGAAATGACCTCCATTTTATAAGATTTCCTGAGCTGTCTTTTCCTATCGTTGTTTTTAACTCTTGAAATTTTGTAATTTTCATTTCAATAACAATTTGGAGCAATAATTAATCGAAAAATCCATTAGTATCAACAAGAAAAGAAATCTCTTTTTGTAGTCTATTGTAAGAGAGATCCTTAAAAGGACAGAAGACCAACTAAAGAGCCATGTAAACAATGTAAGCACGCAAGTAGATAGAGTGAATAAATTTCAAATCGCCAACCAAAATAGAATTTCTTTGTTATTTATTCAAATTAATATAATAAATTTTTTCAATATAATCTTTAATTAAGACTAATTAGCATATACTAAGAATCAAACTATACACTTTTCAAGACATGTATTAGAGATTAAGGAACAACCTTTTATAATGCAAATTTAAATTTTACATCATATAAATATTTAAATTGCATTACTGTATACAGTCAAAGAACTATAAAAAAAAAGAATATTTTTTTAATGAAGATAAAAAAGAATAAAAAATGAAAAGAATTTTGTGGATAATTTAAAATTTATTCCATAATCTCTACATAAAGGGAAGGAGTTGCTATGTTATCGAGAACTATTCATGAATATAATTTAATTAGTAAGATCAAGGGCGGCCTTAGGGAAAGGAACGTTTTAAAGTTCATATTGTTACAAAGGTGAATGAGGAATCAGTGGCGGATCTAAAGATTTTTTGAAAACAATTTTTTTAATTTAAAATATAGCTCAATCTTCTTTTATCCTCGCACTTAGTATTCCCGCGGTGCGGGGTCGGTGGTGCGGGGTTGGCGGAGGGGGTGGGGGTTTTTACGACCGGGTAAGGCATAGAACAGGCCGGCCCGTCGCACTGTCTGACGCCTGTTGAAAGTATAGAAGGAAAGAGACTGGACATGCAAAGCACAGAAGTACTGCCAGTCCCAGCTAGGGCAGCTCGAGGTGGCCATCTACCTACTCCACAGATCGGGCCCCTGAACAATTAAAATATAGCTAGCTCAATAAAGATTACTAATCATTTGTGAAATTTCCGGATATATGCATCTAATCTAAATGTTCTTTCCGTTTGTGTCGACATACCCACCTATATATAGGTAGCAGCTAGTCAACTAAGCGAAACTCTATGCATCGGCGGAAATTATAATATAGATATAGAGTTCAAGTTATAAAATGTATAAACATGAGAAAATATTTATATTCTGTTACCATGGCAACCATCGGCTTAGGGGCAAGGGGGTAATTACCCCCCCCCCGAGATTTGAGAAAAATATTTTTTTTAGGAAAAAAATTGTATTTTTTAATATTTTTTAAAAACTAATACTTAAAAATTTGATTTGTATATATTGTATATTCTGGTAAACAACAACAGAATGCATATTTAAATTACCGATAATAAGAAAAAATTGTGTGCTGTGCGACCGATCACACCAGATTACCCCCCCCCCCCCCGAGAAACTCCTCTGGATCCGTCACTGCTTAGGGGGTCCCTAACTTAATTATAAAATTCAACCTCGAAGCTCAATCCCTTCATGCTTTAAATTGAACAGACACAGACAGACCATGTCGCAAAAACAGCTTTTTTGGACTCAAGGGACCTCAAAACGTCTATATCTATCAAAATCTCGAATTTTTGACATTAAACCACTACTTTGTATCAATATATTATAATATATATAGGTAAGTAAAAAAAAGTAAAAAAACTGCCTCGAATATATTAATTATCCCAAACGCTTCAAATTACAGTATAAGCTTGAATTTATAAGTTTCTTAAATATTTTGCCTTCTAAGGATCAATAAAAAGAGATAGGTACATCGGCCGAAAAAATTTATTAATCCTTTGACTATACAACGATCTGATATTGCATTTGATCCCCACCTAAATATTGTCTCTTGGGGTCTTTTCCAGAGTAGTCTAACGTGTGATTTTATCATTTAATACAGTCTTTTGATAAATATTTTAATAACATAACGGAAAGTAAAATATAATAAAAATTTTTCTATGTCAAGAAACACTAAGCTTCGGTTTGTTTACATAAAATAAAACATAATGTTTTTATATTTCCTTTGAGAGGTAAATATAAGATGGCCATCTCACCTCTAGTTAAAAATTATTATTATTATTAAAATAAAGTGACTTGCATTTATAGCTTTGGCTTGCTATTAAATTAAACGGAAATATAGGAAGATACATGTATTTCATATATACGCTTTTAGAAAGGTAGTTAATAATCTGAACGTGGCTTCTCAACAAACAATAAATATGAATCATATTAGCTTGGCTTTTTGTCTTCTTCTCTTGCTATTCTCAGCTCATAGTTGAGCCTAGACTTTGGTCTCAGCAAATTGAATAAACTTCCTGTGGATGATTGCCAACAAAACGGTGACCAGCTTGAGAGTTAAGAGCAATGTCTCCTGCTCCACGCCCCTCCATATTCACGCTTCTATGCACATAGAACAACATGCACACGACATACAGCATGGCACACATGTCTTTCTCTACTTACATACATTTATGTCACAAGTCACGGTCTTAATTTCTTGAGGCTTTGTTTATATTCTTTAAATTCGTGAATAAAATTTCATTCTTCTCCTTTTTTTTTTTGATGACATATCTTTTTAGTGGGTATCATTATGATAATCTTCTAATGATAAAATTTCATGGGAATTAGTTTAAGCGGTTTACAAAAATAAGGATATGTATGTAATGTATAAATTACTTGACGCACTCACGCGTACATTTTTCGAGAGTCAAATAAACAATCAATTTACTTAGGGCTATCATATAATAATAAATAATACCCCTCGGGGCTTGGAGTAGGGGTTAGCGTGCTAACCTCGTATACCAAAAGTCACGGGTTCGGACCCCAGGCAGTTCGATGATTTTATTTTAGCCATTTGGATACCAAATGGCTTAAATAAGAATGCCTGGACCCCCAATATATGTATATTAATCAATAACGGATATCGTAAATGTCTTATATGGTTTGAGTTGTCGAAAAGACTGTGTGAATGTGTGTGTGAGTGTGAGTGAGAATGAGAAAAAAGTGAGTGTTTAAAAAAAAATAAATAAATAATATTCCTTATTTAATATAAACTGGGTGATAACAGAGCCGTCGAGAGATGAAAGAAGTGAGGCTAAGGCCTCAGGAGGATTTTGAAAAAGGATCGGTATGCTTGGCATATATTCCTGTTTGTTTATAATATTATTATAAATAAGTGGTCCAAGGACCCATAAATTCTTAGCCGCAAGGCATCTTGGTGTATATGTTATAGAAGATTAGGAAAAGCATTAAAATAATTCAGTTCATATGCAATAGCTCTGTTCGTTTGGCTTGCCATTGCAGTGTAATTTACACATTTTGCTCTGCATTCTGTTGTTTTCATTTTTTGAACGGTAGGTGCACGCTAGGAAAACTGGCATCTTGTGACCGAGATAGCGTGCACTTTTTACCATGGCAAGTGAAACGAACAAACCCAATATTTATTGTTCTTTGACTATAGATTGTTTATATTAGGCCTATTGATGCTATGTAGGCAGTCAGGACAAGAATAATAAGTTATGAAATTTTATACCCTAGCCCTGGTGAATTGAATAAAATTATAGTAACCCTCCCTCCAATTTCTAAGCCCCCCCCCCTCGAAAAATCCTAGTATATTCTGTAAACCCCTAAATGGCCTGGGCTCCCGAAGAGAAAATTTCATATTTTTTTTAGTAGGCTATTATTTAGAATATTAATAAAATAAAAATCTGGTGTGATGGCCGCACAGCACACAACTTTCTCTTACCTTCGGTAATCGAAAATTGTTTTCTGTGATTGTCACATTAGATTTTTTTGTGTCGAGATATATTTAGATTCCGACAGTACGGTACATTTGAATTTGAAAACTATTTGTTTATTTATATTTTGTTACCATAGCAACCATTTCTTCTCTTTCCTATGAAGTACAAAAGTAGAGTGGTCTTTAGAAGACTTCAATGGCAAAATGAGAATATACATTTTTGAATTTTAATTAAAACCGTTGGAGCGAATTTTGAGAAAATCGGAAAAAACTGAAAAAGTTCATCAGTAAAGTACTAGTACTCTTTGGCTGATTTTGATTAAAAGCTTATTTTCGTGCCCTAGGGATGTGCCTAACTTAAATAATAAATTTCAATCTCCTAGTTCAATTCCTTCATGCTTAAAATCGACACAGGCAGAGAGACCATGTCGCGAAAACCACTTTTTTTGGATTCAGGGGACTCAAAAGTGTATATTCATCAAAATCTCGACATCGAATTTTTGACATGAATCCAATATTTTCTCTCTCTATATATTAACATATATAGAGGTAAGAGTAAGTAAAAATTATTATTATTATTATTATTATAATGGACAAATCATAGTATAATAATCTACTGCCAATTCTGACACGTTTTAATAGAAAATAGCTGAGTATTTTTGATAAAGCCTTAACCTATATTATTGCTATCTCAGTACTTTTTACAAATAAATGATAAGCCATTCAATAGAGGCGGAAGCAGGTTGCTTTTAATGCAATTATAAATTCGTTTAATAAATCATTATTAGTCTTGAATAAGAAAACGTTATAAATTCACTCGTCTGTATCATTGATCTTTCTTCTTCTGGCCTAATCAGCCATTGATTAAATTTCAATATAAATTCATAAAGTTCTTTTACTGATACGAATCTAATTTAAATTCAAAAGAAGACTTTTTTTCTACCGATATAAAGACAAGTATTGAATTATAATTTAATAAATAATTATTTCAAATTAATTTTTTTCATTTGCTTCTTCGGCTTCCTGTATTTTTTTTACTTTTTTTTCTTAGAAGGTATTATTTGAATGATGTATTATGAATTTATAAATATTTTTTCTTCCTACTTGGAAAGTGTTAACCATGGTTAACACTTTCCATGCATTGAGACAAGAAATATTGTTGAGAATTTTTATGATAAAAATATTGTGTTGGCATATAATAACATCTCCAGAATATCAGAATCCCTCAATCTGTTTATGTATTGTATAATTTAAAAAATGATTATTTGTCATTATGTATTTGTACTTTCTCTTACCTCTATACCGGGTGGGCCATTAGTGCGTGGACGGAGATTGTGGGCTTATTAACAGACATTTTTAAAATTTGTTGATCGCACATAATGTGGGGCCTTTGGGGCTACAAATTAAAAATATTTTTGTTCCAATTGCACCTCATATACAGGGTGGTCCATATCAGTTATGTTTTTTTAAATGGAACGCCCTGTATATTATTGCATATTTGGATTCCACGCCCAATTTTAGTATGAGTTTATGTCATGCAATGTATTCCAAACCAAACCGTTTAGCCGCAAATCGGGCTTTAGTGAAAAAACTGCTGTCTGGAATAAATTGAATATCTCGCGAACCATAAAACTTAGGGAACTGTTCTTTTGTGAGGTTACTAAACATGAAATGTACTAATGGAGGCCAGATGGGGAACCCGGAACTATTCTTATGTTGGGAGATATGGCCATGCCAATTTGGAAAATTTCAATCATGGATAACTTCATTTTTTCAAATGGAACATGCTACTTTTTTTATGTCATGGGACGTGAAATTCAATTATCTTTCAGCTGATATAAGGTTGTCTATATCTATCTTTGGTAGTTTTCTTTTTATTCTAAAATATCTGATAACGAAAAAAAAATATTTATTATAGACAAAATAATTGAAAAAAAAATCCAAACGCAAAACAAAATTGTAATAAATGGACAAATTATGCTAAATATTCGAAAATGTCTTTTAATTTCCTTTAAAATCAATTATTTGAACTTCTCGAAAAAGAAATTAGGGTTATGTTCAGGTTAGGAGGTGCGCCATCTTGTTGACAAATCATAACCCGAATTTGAGCAAGCGGGACTTCTTTGAGAAGTTCAAATAAATGATTTTAAAGGAAATTAAAAGACATTTTCGAATATTTAGCATAATTTGTCCATTTATTACAATTTTGTTTTGCGTTTGGATTTTTTTTTCAATTATTTTGTCTATAATAAATATTTTTTTTTTTTCGTTATCAGATATTTTGGAATAAAAAGAAAACTACCAAAGATAGATATAGACAACCTTATATCAGCTGAAAGATAATTGAATTTCACGTCCCATGGCATAAAAAAAGTAGCATATTCCATTTGAAAAAATGAAGTTATCCATGATTGAAATTTTCCAAATTGGCATGGCCATTTCTCCCAACATAAGAATAATTCAGGATTACCCGTCTGGCCTACATTAGTACATTTCATGGTTAGTAACCTCACAAAAGAACAGTTCCCTAAGTTTTATGGTTCGCGAGATATTCAATTTTTTCCAGACAGCAGTTTTTTCACTAAAGCCCGATTTGCGGCTAAACGGTTTGGTTTGGAATACATTGCATGACATAAACTCATACTAAAATTGGGCGTGGAATCCAAATATGCAATAATATACAGGGCGTTCCATTTAAAAACATAACTTTGATATGGACCACCCTGTATATGAGGTGCAATTGGAACAAAAATATTTTTAATTTGTAGCCCTAAAGGCCCCACATTATATGCGATCAACAAATTTTAAAAATGTCCGTTAATAAGCCCATAATCTTCCGTCCACGCACTAATGGCCCACCCGGTATATGTTAATATATAGGGAGAAATAGTAATAGTTCATGTCAAAAATTCGATGTCAATATTTTGATGGATATATCCACTCATTTTCTTGAGAAAATCAGTGAACTTTTTTTTTAATAAAAATATTAAAATGAATTACAATAATTACAATTTTTAATCTAATCCATATAATTCGCTTATGTCCGTCTGTCTGTCACGCGCTATTTGGGCGATTCCTCGTTGGAATTTCGAAACCAAATTTTTCATGCCTAAAGAGCACCTTCTAGGGATTACAGGAAAATTATTTTTATCCCGAAACTCTTAAAACTTTTTGAGTTATTAATTCCTCAAGTTACGATTTCTCCCATAGGAAATGTATGGAGAAATATCTATGTATTCTTTGCATTTGCGTATTCTATGAATGTAACCATTCTCAAGCAGGCACTGGATTGGAATAATAATAATCATTTTTTTATAATTAAGAAAAGGCGAGGGTCCGCCGCAGGCGGGAGGTCCAGGGGGACGAAGCCCCCCGGCTAGGCTCCGCGGCTAGTTTATAAAATGTTGTAAAAAGTTGGCCAATGAGCGTGGGGAGCTCGAGTTTCCTGAGTCCCTCTCACCCTTTACTAAGGCATTGTTTCCACCCTCTAAAAGCAAAATACGAAAATAAGTTTCAAAAGAAAAAGAATTAAGAAAAAATAAAGTTTTCAATAAATAATATCAAAACATAGAGGCAAAAATATTTAGCCTATCTTGCAAAAGAAATAAAGTTTTTTGATGTCAAAACCAATACTAGAATAAATAAAATAGTATTGAATTGAGATATTTTATTTTGAAGAGAAATATTTTGTAAAATACGAGATTTTATCAATTTCCCCTAAGGGAAGTTTTTCTTTTCGAGGAAAGAATCACCTGTTCAGGACTTTAACAAGCTCGAACAAGAATTAAATCTAGTGAATGCAGACAGACATAACAATTGAAAGCTCAAATGAATGAAGGCTGACTCATAGATAAATCGGTGATGGTTCAGGTCATGCGTGAAAAAGCGTAATTCATGGGTGCTTTATGTCTTTCCTAACCACCCACTTACAGGGGTAAAGAAAGCAAAGGAAGGAAAAAAAAAATACAAGAGGTTTTTGTTGTTGTTGTTGTTGGGTATTGAATCCCCTCCGAGGGTGAGTCATTTTTCTCCAAGAACGTAATACAAAGATACTAGTATTTGATCAATTTGAATAATTTAGGTATTTATATACTATTATATAAATCCATTTTGTAGAAAAAGTCTAGTTATTATTTCAACCATTAATAAGTATAGTAATTTTCATTAATAAGTGGATATAATAATATCAAAATGACAAAAAATTTATAGGATAGCCCTACTTTATAAGTAAATTGTTTTTTTTTTTTTTTTTTTTTTTTTTTTTTTTTATAATATGAGTCAATTTCTTCAATTTATAAAAAAAAAAATACATTTACATAGATTTGATGGAAAGAGGGGTGGGATGGATTATAGGCGGATAAGAATAGCATTTTTAGAAAAAAATCTGGTGTGTCTGGTCGCACAGCACACAACTTCCTTCGGTAATTGAAATCTGTGTTCTGTGTTTGTCATACCAGATTTTTTGTGTCAGAATACAGCAGGGGTGTCAAACTCAAAAGCTAACTTGGGGCAAATAAACAATGCCTAACTTTAAAATGATCCGTATAGTTTATAAATAAAGTATAGAGTATATTTAGTTTACGATGTTTACCTCTAAACATGGGAAAATATTTATATTTTGTTACCATGATAACCATTTCTTCTATCTTTCTTATAAAGTACAAGAGTAAAGTGTACTTCACACAATTTTGACAGCAAAATGAAAATATAGCTTACGTTTTAAAGAGCATCTGCATCTTAAAAAAAATCTGGTGTGACTGGCGCACAGCACACAACTTTCTCTTACCCTTCGGTAAGAGAAAGTTGCGCACTGTGCTGGTCACACCAGATTTTTTGTGTCGAGATATATTTAGTTTCCGATAGCACCTTAGTTTCAAACTTGCATTTTAAATGTTGACTGCTTGAAATAAACTATGGTTATTTTTAAAAATTTTAATCTCATATTTGGACATTTTATACACAATATAGAATCGTAAATAAATACAAAATTTCATAAGAATTGGAAAAAAAATTTTAAATGCCTAAAAAGTTTCAAAGGGGACCCCTTTTGAATCGAAATTAACATACAAATCCCTATAGGAAATTAACATTAGGCCTATGAGAGAAGGCGGAGAGACAGGCGATAATGTTTGCAAGTGAGAGAGAGAGAGATATAGCCCTATATGTTTTCTCCTAAGCAATTAAAGACACAAATAAATGGGAATTTAAATAATAATTGATTTTTAATCTAATAAAAAAGAAAAAGATTTAAATTCCGTTACCATGGCAACCATTTCTATCTTTCCTATGAAGAACAAGAGTAAAGTGGTCTTCAGAAGATTTCAACGGCAAAATGAGAATATACATTTTAAAGAGCATCTAAAAAATAATTGATTTTTGAATTTTAAAAAAAAATCCTTGGAGGGAATTTTGAGAAAATCGAAAAAAACTGAAAAAGTACATCAGTAAAGTACTAGTACTTTTTGGCCGATTTTGTTCAAAAAGCTTATTTTGAGCGTGTGGGAAGGTACCTAAGTTAAATATAAAATTTCAATCCGGTAGCTCAATTCCTTCATGCTAAAAATCTGTCCACACATACAGACACACACACACACACACATACACACACACACACACACAGACCAATTTGCGGGACCCACTTTTTTGGACTCAGGGGACCTCAAAACATGTATATCCATCAAAATCTCGACATCGAATTTTTGACATGATCGCAATACTTTCTCTCCTATATATTTCATATATAGGCTAAGAGAAAGTAATAATTGATTTTTGAATTTTAATCAAAATCGTTGGAGCGAAATTTGAGAAAATCGAAAAAACTGAAAAAATACATCAGTAAAGTACTAGTACACTTGGGCCGATTTTGATTAAAAGCTTATTTTCACGTCTCAGGGAGGTGTCTAACTTAAATATAAATTTTCAACCTCCTAGCTCAATTCTTTTATGCTTTAAATTGAACCCAGACACACAGACAGACCATTTTGCGGAAACCCCTTTTTTGGACTTAGGAGATCTCAAAACGTGTATATCCATCAAATCCTACTATACTTTCTCTCTATATATATTAACATATATAGGAAAGAGAAAGTAAAATTCAATTAATATTAAAATTTCTAAACACTTGGGATTTATGTTAATGAACCAAAGAGAAAAATTGTTTATAGTTTTAAGAATAAAATTACTCTTTTCGTAAATAAATGATATGAAAAGTCTAAATTGACAAGGCAAGGGATTAGAAAGAAGCGAACAAAAGAATCTTGATAGAATAGAAGATTTTAGGTAGACCAAGACCCCCCAGGGGGGTTCGACCCTGGACCCATCGACCCCAAAGAAAGAAGGGTGCTCTGCTGCTGGCTCGTCCTTTGGAGAGCCGCTCAGATGGAATCTCCGCCCTTAGCCTTTCCCTACTTTTAAGCAGGCACCATGCTGAGAAACTTTTTCAGAAGGGAACCACAAAGAAAAAAATTTTTCTTTAAATAAAACTTGTCTCAAATGATTATAATCTTACATCTCCATTGATTTATACTTATCTTTAAAAAAATTAGTAAAAAAAATCTGGTGTGAGTGGTCGCACAGCACACAAACCAAAGGTAAGAGAAAGTTGTGTTCTGTGCTTGTCCCACCGGATTTTTTTGTCTCGCGATATATTTAGTTTCCACCGATGTATTAGAATTCAAGATATAAAATTTATAAACATGGGAAATATTTATTTTTTGTTACCATAGCAACCATTTCTCCTATCTTTCCTATGAAGTACAAGAGTAAAGTGTTCATCATAAGATTTCAAGAGCAAAATAAGAATATACATTTTAAAGAGCATCTAGAAAATAATTGATTTTTGAATTTTAATCAAAATCGTTGAGAAAAATAGAAAAAAACTGAAAAAGTACGTCAGTAAAGTACTAGTACTCTTTGGCCGATTTTGTTTAAAAGCTTTTTATCACGTCCCAGGGGGGTACCTAACTTAAATATAAAATTTCAACCTTGTAGCTCTTTTGGTTTTTAAGATATTTTGTTCAAAGACAGACTTTATTATTATTATTATTATTATTTGAAATTCCTATCGGGATCCCCGTTTATTTACCCGAGGTGCTTTCGTGTACGAAGACACACACCTCAAACCCAACCGGCCTCTGGCCGTAGCCATCTACCGGCACCCCGTGAAGTTACATCATTTCCTGTCTCTAGCTCCTCCTGCTACTTTCGTCTCTAGCTAGTGAACTAATCCTTATTTCTGGTTCCAACCGGCTCCTTATATCCAACCTCTTCTATGCTATGGAGGATGTCCACACAGACAGACACACACACATACATTCACACAGACAGACTATGCCGCGAAAACCACTTTTTTGGATTCAGGGGACCCCAAAACGTGTATACCTATCTCGACATTGAATTTTTGACATGAATTCAATACTTTCTATAGGTAGGCGTAAGTTAGGGCTGAACGCACACCGAACGAGCTAAAACGTTTTCTATCAAAACATTTTGTTCGATGATGTCGAATCAAGTCTGATTGTCCGATTTGAGGAGGCAATGGCTAAGCCGGCTAAGCTGAGGATTACGAAGTCCGAAGTCTCAACACGGCTCGGGTTCGAATCCAGCTTGTCGCAAATAATTCAAACATCCTGCCGAAGTTTCCTCTTAGAGTAGGAAAGGGGGATAGCCATGGGCGTAACAAGAGAATCTGGCTGGGGGGGGGCCATGGGACCAGCCATCCTCGCTGGGGGGGGGGGCATGAGACCAGATAACACGATGGGCGAGTCATTCATTCCACGTCAAATCGATACACTTTTTAACCTCACCATCTCAGATTTGTATGAAATTTGGGTCATAGGTAGAGTCAATAGAGACTAAGAAAAGCCCCAATTTCAACTTGATATCTCAACTCATTTAAGAAATATGGCATGTTAAAGTTGTCAAAAATGGCAAAAAAATCGACCTAACCACATCTATTTAAATTCCTCTAAAATCTCTTAGAGGTGAGATAGAGAGATGAATGAGGTGTCATTTTACAGCTTTTTAGACGCCCTTCCCATATATAAAACACATCTGGGTGGTAATAAAAACAAATTTTTAATTTCAAAATCAAAAATTTAAATTAATTTTTTCAAAAAGTACCCCTTCGAAAATTTTGAAAAATTTCTAAAATGATCCTTGCTTAAAGGTTAAAAAATAATATAAGCCTCATCGAGGGATCATGATGGGATCATAGAAAAATTAATTAAAACAACCCTTGCGTTAGTTTTTTGTCATAATTGGGAAACATTATACAGGCTAACAGTGATTTTGGTACCGGGACTAGTTTGAGCTATTCTCGTCGCTATATGCGTCGTCCTTTTTCCAAAAATGCCGTCAGTTTTGCTCGAATATCTCTAGTTTTAGAGATATAGAGAATATAACGTTTTAATTGAAATTCTGCTCTAAAGCGGCTCTTATTTTGAGTTTTCTAGATTTTTTTATGGTGTTTTCTCTTAAAGATATAGAGGTAGCTAAGATACATAGAGAATATAGAGATTCTGCCCGATCAGAAGTGATTTAGTGGTGCAAAACACGGCTAAACGTTGAAAAAATTCAATTTTTCCAGCCATCATTCATTCGTGCAAATCGGTTAATTATTAACGAAATTATAAACACAAAATAGTTAATCTACAAGTCAAAGATAAGAAAATTTTATGATTAAGATGTTGTTTTGCTTAGAAGAATTCTTGGGTGTAGTGATAGCGCTGAAATAACAAGTTTATAATTTCTTTAATAATTAACCGATTTGCACAAATGAATGATTTCTGGAAAGCTAAAGAGTTACAGAATATCGTACATAGGTATATGTTTTTTGCATTCAGGGATGTTAAAAAAATTTTAGGGTTGTCCAAAATTAAGAAAAACTGGAAAAATTGAATTTTTTACTTTCTCTTACCTATATATATATATGTAATATATATATAGAGAGAAAGTATTGGATTCATGTCAAAAATTCGATGTCGAGATTTTGATGGATCTTCACGTTTTGAGGTCCCCTGAATCCAAAAAAGTGGTTTTCGCGACATGGTCTGTCTGTGGGTGGGTGGGTGGGTGTGTGGGTGGGTGGGTGGGTGTGTGTGTGTGTCTGTGTTCACTTTTAAGCATGAAGGAATTGAGCTATGAGGCTGAAATTTTATATATAAGTTAAACACCCCCGGGACCGGAAAAATAAGCTTTTAATCAAAATCGGCCAAAGAGTACTAGTACTTTACTGATGTACTTTTTCAGTTTTTTTCGATTTTCTCAAAATTCGCTCTAACGATTTTGATTAAAATTCAAAAATCAATTATTTTTTAGATGCTCTTTCAAATGTATATTCTCGTTTTGCCCTCAAAATTGTTTGAAGACCACTTTACTCTTGCACTCCATAGAAAAGATAGGAGAAATGGTTGCCATGGTAACAAAATATAAATATTTTCCCATACTTATAAATTTTACATCTGAATTCAAATATTCCCTACTGCCGGGAACTAAATACATGTCGACACAAAAAATCTGGTGTGACAAGCACAGTACACAACTTTCGATTACCGAAGGTAAGAGAAAGTTGTGTGCTGTGCGCCAGTCACACCAGATTTTTTCTTTCAAGTTTTTGGAATTCTATTTTTACTTTCTCTTACCTATGTATATATGTAATATATATATAGAGAGAAAGTATTGGATTCATGTCAAAAATTCGATGTCGAGATTTTGATGGATCTTCACGTTTTGAGGTCCCCTGAATCCAAAAAAGTGGTTTTCGCGACATGGTCTGTGTGTGTGTGTGTGTGTGTGTGTGTGTGTGTGTGTGTGTGTGTGTGTGTGTGTGTGTGTGTGTGTGTGTGTGTGTGTGTGTGTGTGGGCTGTGTTCACTTTTAAGCATGAAGGAATTGAGCTATGAGGCTGAAATTTTATATATAAGTTAAACACCCCCGGGACCGGAAAAATAAGCTTTTAATCAAAATCGGCCAAAGAGTACTAGTACTTTACTGATGTACTTTTTCAGTTTTTTTCAATTTTCTCAAAATTCGCTCTAACGATTTTGATTAAAATTCAAAAATCAATTATTTTTTAGATGCTCTTTCAAATGTATATTCTCGTTTTGTCCTCAAAATTGTTTGAAGCACACTTTACTCTTGTGCTTCATAGGAAAGATAGGAGAAATGGTTGCCATGGTTACAAAATATAAATATTTTCCCATACTTATAAATTTTACATCTGAATTCAAATATTCCCTACTGCCGGGAACTAAATACATGTCGACACAAAAAATCTGGTGTGACAAGCACAGTACTCAACTTTCGATTACCGAAGGTAAGAGAAAGTTGTGTGCTGTGCGCCAGTCACACCAGATTTTTTCAACTTTTAGCCGTGTTTTGCACCACTAAATCACTTCTGATCGGGCAGAATCTCTATATTTTCTATGTATCTTAGCTACCTGTATATCTTTAAGAGAAAACACCATAAAAAAATCTAGAAAACTCAAAATAAGAGCCGCTTTAGAGCAGAATTTCATTTAAAACGTTATATTCTCTATATCTCTAAAACTAGAGATATTCGAGCAAAACTGACGGCATTTTTGGAAAAAGGACGACGCATATAGCAACGAGAATAGCTCAAACTAATCCCAGTACCAAAATCACTGTTAGCCTGTATAATGTTTCCCCATTATGACAAAAAACTAACGCAAGGGTTGTTTTAATTAAATTTTCTATGATCCCATCATGATCCCTCGATGAGGCTTATATTATTTTTTAACCTTTAAGCAAGGATCATTTTAGAAATTTTTCAAAATTTTCGAAGGGGTACTTTTTGAAAAAAATTAATTTAAATTTTTGATTTTGAAATTAAAAGTTTGTTTTTATTACCACCCAGATGTGTTTTATATCATTGGGAAGGGCGTCTAAAAAGCTGTAAAATGACACCTCATTCATCTCTCTATCTCATCTCTAAGAGATTTTAGAGCAATTTAAATAGATGTGGTTAGGTCGATTTTTTGCCATTTTTGACAACTTTAACACGCCATATTTCTTAAATGAGTTGAGATATCAAGTTGAAATTGGGACTTTTTCTTAGTCTCTATTGACTCTACCTATGACCCAAATTTCATACAAATCTGAGATGGTGAGGTTAAAAAGTGTATCGTTTTGACGTTGAAAGAATGACTCGGGCCTGGAAAGCCCCATATTTTCTCAATTTTTCTTGGGGCAAAGAGCTTTCTGGGGGGGCACGAGCCTTCTGGGGGGGGAGGCAGGCCCCCCCGGGACCCCCCTAGTTACGCCCATGGGGATAGCCCCACTGTGGTATCACAAAGAGCCTAATTGGCCTAAGTGGATTCCCTCCCCGGGAACGGCCACTTCAACCTAACCTAACCTATATAATTTCGGCTGAAAGCACACCGAAGAGCTAAAACGTTTTCCATCAAAATGTTTTGTTCGATGATGTCGAATCAAGTCCGATTGTGTTTTGTCTCTTCGGTGTGCGTTGACCCATAGAAAAGCATTGAAAAAAACAGTTTTAGGCAAAAACGTTTTGTTCGAAAACGTTTTTGCTCGTTCGGTGTGCGTTCAGCCTAAGAGAAAGTAAAATATTGAAAAAATTATAAACTTTTCTCTACGGTTTTATTCATAGTTTTAATAGGCCTATCTGAATGCAATCTTCTCGAATGTTATCTTTATTTCGCGTCCACAATCATATATTTGTTTGATTTTTCTAAAATATTCAAGAAAACTAACTCCGAAAATATGACGCTTCAAGTTGAAAGTTATAATACCCGTGGCTTTTGAAACTTATCTTTCTGCTAATATTTCTAAGATTAAGAATAGAAAGGGGTGGAGGGGGGGGGAGTCATGAAAGGACCTTGACCTCTGCACGTGGTTTTCAAATTCTTTATACACTTAGGACTTAACTAAAACATCTATCTTAGAAGAAAAAATTAATGAGTGTACTTGTTTATCTTCTATCTTTAATCGTGTTCGTGTATTTTATAGAGGATCACGAGCTTTGATTCATTGGCAGCTGTTCGATACATCAATATCTCAACTATTCTCTAATTTCGACAAGTTAAAAATCAATAATAGTAAATGTGCAAACAATTCCTGTCAAATCGACCAGATCATAATTTTTATATTTATCATTCAACATCTAGTGAAAGAGAATTTTTTAAAGTGTCGTGACAAATTGAGATATCGTTAGATAATCGCTCTTTTTGATTATTTTTATGGGGAATTTGTCATTTTTATTTTCCTAACTATAAAGATTAATTTACATTTCCTGATTAAGAAAAAATTGCTTTGAAAAACTTTCATTATTAGAAGAGACATATTTTACTTTCTATTACCTAAATATGTTAATAAATAGAGAAAAAGTTGGGATTGTTTTTAAAATTCGTTGTCGAGTTTTTTGATGGAAATACGCGTTTTAAGGGCCCCTGAGTTTTAAAAAAAAGTAGGTCGCCCTCGGGCCTTGGTGTAGTGGCTAGCATACTAGCCTTCTATACCAAAAATCGCGGGTTCGGATCCCAGGCAGTCCGATGAATATTTCTCTGTACATTTCCTATGGGAGAAATCGTAACTTTAAGAATTAATAACTCGAAAAGTTATAGGAATTTCGGGATCCGAGTATTTTTCCGGGACTCTCCATAACGTCCTCTATAAGACTGCAAAATTTTGTTTCAAAATTCCAACGGGAAGTTGGTCAAACAGAGCGTGACAGACGGACAGACAGACAGACGGACGGACAGACAGACAGACGGACACTCCGCAATTATTATATAAGATAGATTATAGAACTTTTTCTTTTTCCGTATCTCATTTAGAACCAAACTCTATTTTTCTAAATAAATTGATAGAAAAATTTTGTCACTCACAGGAAGCGAACCCCTCACTCCTGGCACAAGGGGGAAAAAATTAAAATATGATTTAATTAATTAGAGAAGAAATAAAGTAACAGATCTCTGTCCTTTATTTTCATTGATGACTCTTCATTTATAGAAAACTTTCCAAGAGGTGTAGGAAAATACCAACATTATATCTTTTGTTTTGAATGTATTCAAATGATAGGTCAAGAAAAGACCATAAAATTAACATAATTACTACTAAATGACACCGAAAACACAATTCAATGTATGGAAAGTGTCTTGTATGTTTGAAAATGAAATTAATAAACCATCTTAACGGGGATTTTTTTTTATTGAAGAGAAATGTGAGGGATATCACTGAGATAAATGGCCATTAGAGAATAATTACGAAAATATCGTGGTGCTGTCCCCTCCTCGCCATCTGGTTTGAATTAGAATTACATAGCGGGATGTTTTAAATATTTTAATATATAATTTAGACAAAACGATTGTTATTTCCTGATAGAATGTACGGCGGCATGTTCATGTTAGGTACATCTTTTATTTATATTGTATTTACAGAAAACTTGACAATATTTTGTTTTTTATTTATTTGTTTAAGGTCTTTTTCGGCATCTAAGGCCATTTAGGTCCGTCAAATGATTGATAGCCAACCATTTCATTTGAAATAAATTTTTCTCGCTTGGGACGGGAATTTCGGAGTTAATCTAAGGCAGTGGTCCCCAAACTTTTTTGTCTCGTAAACCCCTCGCCATGTTTTTCGGTTTTGGGTAGACCCCCTACTTAGTTAATATAGCATTTTTGAAAATTCATCAACTTCAAATGTGATTTGATTGATGTCTAAGTGTACTCCGCACTATTAGTGGTAAAAGTTGATATGATTTACAGATAAGTTGTTAAATTTAATTCGTCTAAGGCTACACTATCTCCTTTCGTTTTCAATAGTCATATTTATTTAGAAAAATTATTATTTTTTTTTAAATATCTTCTTTTTCTCTCTTTCACAAAATTTGCAAAATCATTACCAAAAAATTCGTCTGCCCTAGTTATTTTTTAAATGAATAAAAATCTTCACTTAAACAAACAAACTTTTACTTGAGCGACTTAAACTCACTAAATTAAATATAAAAAAAAGTAAATCTGTCACAAGAAAGCAAAGATAGCTCATCCGGGAGGCCTGACAACGGAGAAGAGCAACAGTCACTACAATCGTTGTAGTTAAGGAATGAGGGGCGCGGCGGAACGCTTGGGATTGGTGACACCGAGCAATCAGAGTGTAGAACGTCCCCGGGTAGCAACCGGTAATATTGTAGTTTTTTTTCGGATTTTCTCAAAATTCGTTCCAACGATTTTGATTAAAATTCAAAAAATCAATTATTTTTTAGATGCTCTTTAAAATGTATATTCTCATTTTGCCCTTGAGATCTTATGATGAACACTTTTACTCTTGTACTTCAGGAAATATAGGAGAAATGGCTGGTTGCCATGGTAACAAAATATAAATTCCCATATAAATTTTACATCTTGAATTTTAAATATAGCCTTCACTACCGGGAATTAAATACAGTACACTATGTCGACATAAAAAATCTGGTGTGATAAGCACAGAACACAACTTTCTATTACCTAAGTAGAAAAGATTTAGGGGATGAAGAAACAGGTCAAACTCCAACGGATAATATCTATTTTCTTTTTATTTTCAACTGTTACTTAATTACCTATTCTATTCCAACCAATCCATTTCAAAAACTAATCTACATTAGGTAAGTTGCTATAATAGAGAAAGGGCCCTCTGACTATTAGGGGTGTGGCCACTTCATACTATTACACTTTAAGAATGAATATTTTCTAGACGACCCTTTCAGAAGAGGTTTAAAAAAA
>JAKCPI010028712.1:0-27160 GCA_023213315.1 Euborellia annulipes | reverse complement strand
AACCCAATATTCGGTCGGTTCCTAAAAATAAGCTTTTGAAAAAAAATCGGCCAAAAAAAGCTTTCAGTTTTTTCAATTTTTATTTTATTTATAAAAGTATATTTCTGAAAATCTAATTAGATTATACATACTACTTCTATTATTTATATATATACCTCTATTTCTTTATCTTACTAAATAAATAATGCGGAAACGAAAAATTTTATTCTATTTTAGAAAATTTTATTCAAAAATATACTACCTCTTTCAGTCTATTTAATCGAAAAAAAGAAAAAAAAACCAGAATTATCAAAGGATGTTTTTTTGTGTGATTTTTTTGATTATTCATGCGTGTGATTATGTCGTCGATTGATTGGATGCGGTCGTTCATATCACACCAACCACCCCCCCTCTCTATAGATACAACTAAAGCTACTTGCATAACAAGCGAAACTGTTAGCCTGACAAACCGGCACCTGGTGCCCGTCTCTCCCACACAATGAATATATTAATATAAAAATAAAATTGTTTTTACTTTTAGATTACAATTTAGGTAAAGTGGTGTAGTTAAGATATGGTGGGAAAAAGGGAGGTGGAGAAACATCGAAATTACTAACGAAATGGAAATTTTATTGAAGTGGATCAATTCGTTTGTTTTTTGTTAATTTATGCACCGTATGATAATTTCAAGTATCTTCTAATACCCTCCTAGCTAATAATCCTGACAAGGGTGGATACAAAAGGGGGGAAAAGTGGCTAATTAACCCCTTTTATTTTAATATAAAATTTTAAAAATTAATACTTAAAAAAAAAAAATTTGATTTGCATATATATATATATGTTTATTTATTTACTTTCTCTTACCTATATATGTAATATTGTCAAAAAATTCGATATCGAGGATGTTGATGGAATTACTAGTTTTGAGGGTCCCTGATTCCGAAAAATTGGTTCCCTCAAAATTTCTGGGGTACGTTTTCAAATCTATTTTTGACTCAAAAACCTGCTACAAGTTGCACTTTTAATATGTTGAAATAAATAATATCTTATTGCATTCGAAAAAAAGTACTCAAAATACTTTTAAATAAAAAATACTGCTTGAAATAAACTATAGTTATTTTTCAAAATTGTAATCTCATATTTGGATATTTTATACACAATAGAGAATCCTAAATAAATACAAAATTTCATAAGAATCGAAAAAAAATTTTTTAATGTGTAAAAGGTTCCACCCCCTTTCGATTCGAAATTTACCCCAAAGGGATTTAACATTGGCTCTATGGAAGGAAGAACCGGAAAATGAATTTAAAAAACCTTAATACTACATCAGTAAAGTGTTCTTCAAACTTCAAACTTTGCAAATATACTTTTTATAGAGCATCTAAAAATTGTTGATTTTTAAATTTTAATCAAAATCGTTAGAGCTAAGTTTGAGAAATTCGAAAAAAAAATTTTTAAAAAATACTTCAGTAAAGTACTAGTACTTTTTCGCCGATCTTGTTCAAAACCTTATTTTAACTGTCCGTGAGGGTATCTAAATTAAATATAAAATTTCAACCTCTTAGCTCATTTCCTTCATGCTTAAGCTAAATTTGTTACCCAATCTTTAGCCTCCAGGTGACCTCAAAACATGTATTTCCATCAACATCTCGACATTGAATTTTTACATAATCTTCTTTCTCTCTATATATTACATATATAGGTAAGAGAAAGTAAAAATAGAGAGTACAACATGTTTTTTTTTATAAATATTTTATTTCATTACTATTATTTACCCCCAAACAAGATAAAAAAAACATACTGAAGTTATACTAATATCTTTGTTCAAATTTTATATTCATTAATAAATTATACTTTTAAATACAAATCTTTTTTTGTATAAATTTATTTATTAATTATTATATTAAAATACACAAATAAACGAGTGTTTTTATTTTGTGTATTTTAATTTACAAAACGATTTAGCAAACAATCGAATTAAAAAAAAAAAATATTAATTTATTTATTCGTTGCCCCTGCTAAACACCGACCAAATGACATATAATTAAAGAGGTTGCCTATCTACAGGCGTTGCCAAGATTTTTCATCTGTTGATAGAGAATGTTTTCATTTTTTTTATATTGTTTAATTGAAAGTAAGGGTGAAGAATGTCAAAATTCGAACAAAATGTTCATGTGTTTATGTGTCCATAATATATCAGGTAATACAGTTAAATGTATTCGGAAGTGAGCCTGGCTTTGACTCCCCACCTGGGAATTTAAACTGCACCCGGGCAACGGCTGGTGGCATGAGTTCCATTGGTTTCAGCTCTGTGAACAATCAATTCCAAATTGGCGTAACTAAAGTTTCATACTACATGTATTACATACAATCAAATTCTTATATAATATCCACACCAGATTTTTTGTGTGGACATATATTTAGTTTCCACCGATATACATGTATTAAAATTCAAGATAAAATAGAGAAAAATATTTATATTTTCTTGCTCAGGGGCCCACATCTTGTGGGTACGTGGATGGCAACCACGAGCTACCCGAGCTGGGACTGGCAGTCCTATTCTTTGCATGTCAGTCTCTTCCTTCCTCTTTACAACAGGCGTCAGACCGTGCGACGGGTTGGCCTGTTCTATTCCTTCCCGGTCGCAAAAAACCCATAAACCGCCGACCCCGCACAGAGGAATTAAGGCAAAGATAGAAGAAGATTTATATTTTGTTACCATGGCAACCATTTCTCTTATTTTTCCTATGAAGTGTGCTTCAAAAAATTTTGAAGGCAAAATGATAATTGAAAGAGAATCTAAAAAATTGAATTTTAATCAAAATCCTTGGAGCGAATTTTGAGAAAATCGAAAAAAAAAAAAAAAAAAACTGAAAAAGTCAGCCACAACAGCAAATGTACTAGTACTTTTTGGCCGATTGTGTTTAAAAGCTTATTTACAAGCTCTAGGGGGATGTCTAACTTGAATATACCTGGTAAAATTTCAGCCTCATAGCTTAATTCCTTCATGCTTAAAATTGAACACAGACCATGTTGCAAAAACCACTCAAAACGTGTATATTCATCAAAATCTCGACATCGAATTTTTGACATGTATCCTATATTATATTAACATATATAGACTTAAGAGAAAGTAAAAAGAGTTTAATTAGATTAAAAATACGTCATATTGATTGGAATTTTTTTTTTAAGAGTAATTCAATTGAATAATAAATGCTTGTTTGATTTACCTATAAAGATTGCACCCTATATTTCTTTAGTGGAGTGGGGATTTGTTTTGGTGAGACGCCAGGCGTGAGGAAGTTCCATTCTTCTTTTTTTAGGAGCTGATCCGCGTCGGCGTCGTTCGGCTCCCATCGGCACCTGTCGGTGCCCCCCACCAACGCACTCATCTCCAAAGTCCCGCCCCCACCCTCCGAGCTTTAATTTCGGCTATACCAACGGGAGCGCAGTCAGTTGCCAAACGGCCTTCTCCGGGATAACCGTGTTTATTCCAATTTAAAAACGACACATCACGTGTGTGCGTTTCGCCTCCAACTTTACAATCGAACAATATCAGGTAATTCAACAACAAAAATTAATTATTACTCATTTATTTTATTTAAAAAAAAAAAAAAAATATTTTTATGTCAAAAATTAATTCATTCTTCCCCATCTCTCATATTTATTTTCAAATGAATCCAACTGTGAGAAGAAAACAAATATAAGAATTGTAAGTTTAAAAAAAAAAAAAAATCATAGTGTTTTTTAATTTAAATGTTGATTCTTCTTCTCTTCTTTTCTTTTTTTTAAATGACAGTCACATCTATTCAACTCTATTTACATTCACAAAAAGGCAGCTTTTTATGTTTTATTAAATTAAATAAAAAAAAAAGTATTCATTATTTTTGACATTTATAATTAAATTATCAAAATTACGATAAGTAATAAAAATTCATTTTGATACTATTCAAAAATTTTAACTAATTAATTTTAATAATATTTTTTATGGTACTTTGATTAAAAGAACTTTTTTTTTCTTATGATGTTTTAATGTTAATTAAATTTAAAAAAAAGTGAACATATCTGAATAAACTAATTAATGTTTTTTAAAATATAAAAGATTTTTTTTCAGTCAAAGTTAACATATTTTATTTTGTTTTATTATAATAAAAAAAAAAAACAGCTAGATAAAATATTAAAAAACCAAAGAAAAATATGGAATCAAATTTTATTAATGAATAACTCTAAATATACATTAATAAAGTTTTCTTTCCAATCATTTTTACTTATTCAATCCGTATAAATAAAAAGTTTAAAAAAATTTAACTTT
Source organism: Euborellia annulipes (assembly GCA_023213315.1). NCBI lineage: Eukaryota > Metazoa > Arthropoda > Insecta > Dermaptera > Anisolabididae > Euborellia > Euborellia annulipes. The sequence goes on along the minus strand of JAKCPI010028712.1, from coordinate 22,869 downwards.
TAACATTTTCAAAGGTTCTTTATGAATACATATCAAAGAAAAATTTTATAACAATTATTAATTTATTAAGATTTATAACTTTTCACTAAACTTAAAACTTTGACCCTAAAAACCTCCCTTTGGGGGAACCGATTTTATGTATATGATGGACAGGCGTACTATCTATTACTAGTATATAACTTTTGAAACAGTCTCGTTGTTAACATGAAACAATGTTCGTGTTCAATCATTATATAAACACATATTAACTTATAACTTAAGCAAAACTAGAAGTGAAGGAAGTCTGTTTTAGGGTTAAATAATAAGAAAAAAATTTATGCCGGAAAATTTATAATTACTCCAATGCTGATAATTTCGAAAATTTGATAATATTTTAGAATGATAATTTGAAAAATTATGCATGCAATAAATTTAATTAACTGTTTTAAAATACTGTAGATAGGCTAGTTATTATCGTTTACGTTTGTGTTTGATTGGGCAAATCGCGCCTCCTGGACTCGAACCAGGACTACGTCTTTCACGGTCCTTCAATCCTTCTGCGGGAGGTTCTGGCTCGAGTCCAGTGGGCGCGATTTTCTGAATCAAACACAAATAAATTTAATTTTTGAACCTTCAAATTTTATATCCGCGATATTTAAACGAAAAGAGAAATGAAAAAAAAAATGATATTAAGTTCTTGAAATACTCGTTGATTGGCAGTATTAAAAAAATTATAATATTAGTAATTTTTTCAAGATGTCGATTTTATAGCTGGATAATTGATCTGTGGAAAAAGAATAGCAGCTAGATAATATTTCATTTATTAGGCACTCTATGCTGACGTTTCGGTCTTGTTCAAGAACATCCTTAGAGCTTGCGATAGGTAGGATGTTCTTGACCAAGACCGAAACGTCAGCATAGAGTGCCTAATAAATGAAATATTATCTAGCTGCTAATTAAAATTAAATATACAAATTAAACAATAGGTTATTTGTTTCAAAGGTTTTACTAATTAAAATTAACACTTGATCAATAATCAGAAGTTACATTCTAATACATGAAAATAGAACCATTACACACTATAAAAGTGGTACCAAGTGCAATTCATCAAAATATCAAGTATTATTTTTAATTAATTTTAATATTTGTTTCTACTGTCGAAAGTTAAAATCTTATTGTTATTCTTTTCTTTAGTAATTTTATTTCGAAGACGTAAAAAGCTCTTCTTCATCAGAGGTACTGAAATTTTATTACGAGTATAAGAAAAATGGAAAAAATTTACATGTTCATTGTAATTAGCTGAATATTAATAAAAATTTTTTATATTTTCCAAACCTTGCATCTACATCAATTTCTAGCCAAGCATATTTGGCTTTTCTACAAACACTGTTATTACCTTGCCAATTAAAAAAAAATCTCGACATCGAATTTTTGACATGAATCGAATATATATTTCATATATAGGGTAAGAGAAAGTAATATGTATGAGTTTTATGCTCAAAATTAACTTATAAATTTTTTTTTTCCTTTTCTATATATAATTTCAGTAGTCTGTCTTCGAAATAAATTACTATATTTTAATTTTTTTTTATACTCATTTCTCATCCAATCCTAATATAAATTGAAGGAATTGTTTTAGGAGTTGATTATAAACTCACTCAACTCCAAGCAAGTGCGAACCGTCTTAACTCTGTTACATACCATTTTGAGCAGGGAACAATTTATGGATATAATTTCACCCGTTTCAGATATATATTGCAATATTATTACAGTTGGTTTTCATATGTGAAATAAAATCAGGCAAACGCCAAAAACTACTTGCTGTCACAAAAATACACGAATTAAAATTCATCAATCCACTAAAACAGTTTGTCCTAAATAAAAGAGAAATATACTATGGAGAAAGAGAATGTAATCAAAATTTTTTCGCGCTATCATAAAAACTAGACTTCTTTGGCCAAACAAACTTTCCTGTACTATTTTTAACTTATAATCTCCGATCATTCAAATATAAGACTCCGGACATTTATTAGAGGAAAAAACCTACCCAGTCTTGGTGTATAATACCTTTTACTTTCTCTTACATATATATGTAATATATAGTCAAAAAGTATTGCGATCATGTCAAAAATTTAATGTCGAAGTTTTGATGGAAATACACGTTTTGAGTCAAAAAAAGTGGGTCCCGCAAGTTGGTTTGTTTGTTGTGATGAATTAAGACATGAAGAAAATGAGCTAGGAGATTGAAATTTTATATTTAAAGTTGGGTATCCTCCCGGAAAATTAAAATAAGCTTTTGAACAAAATCAAACAAAAAGAATTAGTACTTTACTTAAGTACTTTTTCAGTTTTTTTTTTTTTTTTTTGTATTTCTCAAAATTTGGCCTAACGATTTTGATTAAAATTCATAAATCAACTATTTTTTAGATGCTTTTTAAAAAGTATATCAGTAACATTTTTCTTAAAAATTGTTAGAAGTACACTTTACTGATGTACTTTTTTAGTTTTTTTCGAATTTCTCAAAATTCACTGGAACAATTTTAATTTTAATTCATAAATCAACTATTTTTCAGATGCTCTTTAAAATGTATATTCTCATTTTGCTCTCAAAATTGTTTGAAGCACACTTTACTCTTGTACTTAATAGGAAAGATAAGAAAAATGGTTACCAGCAATCTTAGCTCAGCGTTATCTATGAAATGCAAGTGATCAAGTTTGAAACTAAGGTGCCATGTGAAACTGTGCGACCAGTCACACCAGATTTTTTAGCGTTATAACAAAGATCAATCGTGAAATCAAGAAGCTACACTTTGATTTTAAATTGTGATCTCTATCAGTTAATTTATTTATCTCGGGATAATCCGTATACTGAACAGGATTATGCCTACGTAATATACTCTATTTAATGAAATTAGGGGATGACAGTCCGCCGACCAGTCAAAGAAGCCACTTTGCTTGATTTTCGCAAAAGCTGCTTGCTGAGGTTATATCAAATAAGCTTAAATATCATCTCTGAGAATTCATACTTTGATTTTTATACTTCCAAAACCTATTATAGTTCTATCTCTTTTTACTATATTTCACCAGGACAAAGAAAATTTTCCTCGCCCCCCCCCCCCCTTAAAGTTTTTTTTTCTTATTATTTATTACATCCTTGGCGACATGCTCGGTCAGCCACCCTTAATCCGGCCCTGTTTCCCGCTTGTTTATATATTTATATATTGAGCATGTAATAAATGCTTGGCTGTGTGATAAATTTTACAAAGAAAAATTTTTTTATATTAATATTAGTATTGAGGAAGATGAGATTTAAATTAGACGCATTATAATATATAAAATTGTTTTTTTGGTGTTTGTTCGAGAGATTTTTAACAAAAACTTGCTTATAGAATATCAACACTTGATAAGAACGCTAAGTGAAAAATTCTCTTTATTTTTTCAAACAAAAACTTCCTAAACCTGTCAATCATTTGATCGATAAAAAAATAATTACTTTAATTTTGATTAATTTTTTAATGAAAATCATTGTAAATTATTAATTGTAAAAAAAAAAACGATTTTTTTTTAACCTTTTAAAAAACAAAAATTAATAAATTTTTTAAATAATTATAAATTATAACAATTTAAAAAATAAATCAAAATTAATTTTTTTGCCAATTGACAGATTTTTTTAGCTGTTTAAACAAAAATCTAGTGTGTCTAGTCTCACAACACACAACTTTCTCTTATCTTCGGTAAATTAAATTTGTGTTCTGTACTTGATACATCAGATTTTTTTGTGTCGGTATATAAAATTTATATAGTTTCCGACAAGATATAATATTTATAAAGATAGAACATTTTTTTGTTACCATGGCAACTATTTTTCATATGAAGTAAAAGAGTGCTTCAAACAATTTCGAAGGCAAAATGAGAATATATATATTTTAAAGAGCATCAATTTATTTATCAATTTTAATTCAAATCGCTAGAGCTAATAGAGGAGAAAATCGAAAAAAAAATTGAAAAAGTACATCAGTAACGTACTAGTACTCTTTGGCCTATTTTATTTAAAAGTTTCGCCTCACTGGGATACATAACTTAAATATAAAATTTCAACCTTACACATAGGCACCCAACAGATCTGTTATAGGACACACTTTTTTCGACTCAAACGTGTATTTCCATCAAAGTTTTGTAATCACATTTTTGTAATGAATCCTAAACTTCCTCTAAATAACATATATATATATTTTGTTAATCCTTATTTCTATTCGTACTCCTTCATTTACGCCTATCCTGATTAAAATATTAAATTTTCGTTTAGTATTTGTTATCTTCATTGAAAACAGAAAATTATCAAACTCCCCCCGGATATCTAAAAAAAAAATTTGAATAGATTTATTTACCACATGCAAAAATTCTTTCATCTTTGACAATAAATAAAAATATTTACACATATCTATTAATATATTAAAATAATAATAATAATAATAATAAGAATAAATTTATTTGATACAGCTGAAAAAAATTTATTATATTTATTTTTACTCACTGGCCTAATTCTCGTTTTTATAGCGGTCCATTTATTTATTCCTTCGGGATATTTTCATAAGTTTGTTGAAAACTTTTTTGTGAAATATATATAAATAACTTACTTATTTTTATTTTTTTTTAAATAGATCTCTTAATTAAATTCCATCAAAATATTAATTAATTTATATTCACTGTTTTTGTTTTGTTTATAATTATCTCTTTTATTTTTATTTGAAAATAAACTCTCACTTATCGCGAATTATTATCTAAATTAAATCTCTCAATTTATTTTAAGATATATTTTTTTTTAAACCTACAAAAATTTCAATTGAATATAAATAAAATATATTATTTTATCTTATTAAAAAGGTTGTCGTTTTAATTGAAAGCGAAATATCATTTTAATAATTTATCTTAAAACAATAGATTATGTAAATAGGATAAATCACTCTAACCCAGGGGTGAGCAACCTTTTTAATTAATGGGCCAATTTAAATTTTAAAATTTTTTGGCGGGCCGCACATAAATTAACACTTATTAATAATTTACAAAACTTTATTTATAATAAACATTAGAATAAAAAAATATAAAATCCCCCCCCCCCCATTTCTCGCATAAACCCCCCCTCCAGTCCTTGAAAATGGTTCCTTCCTTACCCTCCTTTCCTTTCTATATACTGATAATGATAAAATTAAAATAAAAAAATATTTATTATTTTGTTGGATATACACGTTTTGAAGTCCCCTGAATCCAACAAAGTGGTTTTCGCACCAATCTTTGAACAAAATATAAAATTTCAACCTTACACACAGGCACCCAACAGATCTGTTATAGGACACACTTTTTTCGACTCAAACGTGTATTTCCATCAAAGTTTTGTAATCACATTTTGTAATGAATCCTAAACTTTCTCTAAATAACATATACGTATATATTTCTATATACTGATAATGATAAAATTAAAATAAAAAAATATTTATTATTTTGTTGGATATACACGTTTTAAAGTCCCCTGAATCCAACAAAGTGGTTTTCGCACCAATCTTTGAACAAAATTTCTCAAGAACAAAAAGGCCTGGGAGTTTGAAATTTTATATTTAAATTAGGTACCTCCCTAGGACGAAGCTTTTAATCAAAACCGGCTCAAGAGTACTAGTACTTTACTGAGGTACTTTTTCAGTTAATGTCTTATGACTGAGAAGATTTAATCAGGATCCGAAAGGAACTTTATAGCTAGGAGATTAAATAAAATCAATCTTTTATTTAATTTTTAATTGACGACCGAAACGTCGGCAAATAAAAATTAAATAAAATATTTTTAACAAGACATGTGAGTGTTTTATTTTTATTGGTGAGGCCAAACATCCCTAGTTAAGTCCGAATCGAGGTATTTTTAATACTATTATCTTATTCAAATATATAGATCACGAAAAATATTTAGCTAAAATATTTTTTATTTGTTCTTTTCGGATCCTATACTTTTTCAGTTTTTTTTTCGATATCCTCAAAATTCGCTTCAACAATTTTGATTAAAATTCAAAAATCAATTATTTTTTCAATGCTCTTTAAAATGTATATTCTCATTTTGCAATTGAAATCTTTGGAAGCAAACTTACTCTTATACTTCATAGAAAAGATAGGAGAAATGGCTGCCGTGGTAACAAAATATTTAAATGTTTTCACATGTTTATAAATTTTACATCTTGAATTCTAATATATCGGCGTAAACTAAATATATATATCGACACAAAAAATCTGATGTGACAAGCACAGAACACCAACTTTCGATTACCGAAGATGTTCTCTGCGACTAGGCACACCAGATTTTTAATATTATTAATAGTAAAATGTCAAATTAAAATTTTCTTCGGTGCTAATTATAACTATAAATTTATAGACAAAATGGTGCGAGAATTCTTTTTAAATGAAATTCCAAACCAATAATTTTTTGCTTATTATATATTAAGACGCATTCGTGAATTGGTTATTTGGGTTGCCTATCTTTCACCAGACTTTTTGTCTATGCAAAGTTCTCTTTCTCAATGAAATTTTATTAAAAACCAATAATTGAGAATAATATCATTTATTGTAAAATTGCGCCAGAAATGGTTCGTTTTGAAAGACGCTTAAGTTTTTTTTTCTCCCATGTGTCCCGGATAATAATAGTAGTAATAATAATAATAGACCATTATCGACGGCAGCCAGAGTAAACTCATTTTTCGCAACGATCGAGCTCAATTCCTTTAAAGAAAAAAGAAAAAAAAACATTCCAGGGGAATGCTTTTTTCTCCTGTAATGTTAAAAAAGTGTGATGAACTCAAACAACAATAATCATCATCATAATACTCGTTTTTAAATACCCTCTTTACAAAAAATATTTGTATTATAAATTGCTTTTCTTATGACACTTCGAAAATTCTTAATTATCTATCATCTTTATTCTATAGACAAGTTCATGTATAAATTTTTTTACTTGCATCACTGGTGGGGGATATGATTTTTTATAGAGATCCTGTTTGGCATTAAGCAAGATCCTTCGGGAGTTTTAGGTTTGTACTGTTTAAAAACAAATGCAAAACATTTTTTAAAATGAAAAGACAATAAAGCCAAAAAGCCCTAGGGACTAATTTTCCTCTCTCCTGGTGGAGACCACCACCACCAATCTCTCCCCCTTCCCACTACTTACATTAAATTTTTTTTGGAGTGTATTTGCTTTTAAAAATATGCTATTTGATATAATTCTTGCTTTTAGATAGACAAGTCAGCTTTTTTGAAAAAATATTTTATGAAAATAGATCATCATTGCTTATGCATATACATTTAAAATTAAATATACAAATTAAACGCTAGGTTATTTGTTTCAAAGTTTTTCTTAATTAATTAATTAAAAATTAACACTTAATACGTATTTCGACAATTACTTGTCATAATTTGAAGTGATTACATTCTGATGATGACAAGTAATTGTCGAAATAAGTAATTGTCTTAATACGTATTTCGGCTATTACTTGACATCATCAGAATGTAATCACTCCTGATCAAATAACCTTGTGTTTAATTTATATATTTAATTTTAATTTATAAAATTCAGTGCTTTGCCACCTTTTCAACGAGAACCAATGGTCGAAAGTTTAAATCTAATTACATATCCGGTAGATTTGTATAACTACCTTACATATATAGCCTTTATATATATTTACAATTTATATACTGATATAATTTTTTTTTTTTTTTTTTTTTTTACCCGAGTCTGATTTATTTTTATCTTTAAAAAAATATATATTATTTTAAATTAGAGTACCCAACCCAAATCGCCCTCATAAGTACTGTAATATCAAACAATAGGCCAAAATAAAAATAGTAATAAAATACATTTTTCACATTAATCGTGATTTATATTTTAGTTAATAATTAATAATACAACTTAACTACAAAAAAAAATTACAATGTTTTAACCACTATTTTCTGCAAACGTGATTTTTTGTAGTAAATTTGTATTTTGTAAAAATTACAACGTTTCGGCCACTATTTTAGCAAATGTAATTTTTTATAGTTTGTTTTATTAATTACTAACTAAAATAAATCACCATTAATATCTAAAAATATCTTTTAAAAATAACAATTGTGAAAGTTTAAATTATTTAAATATAATTTTATTAATCGAAAATGATAATTTAATCAAAATATATTTATAAAATTTAATTGTTTGGAAAGAAGTTACTGTTAAGGTTTGAAATTGGTTGTAGAAGACAGATGACAGCGATGAAAGATTGGATCCCAATTATATATAGGCCTATATATATACCACAAAAGAGCTGATAATGGAGGAATAAAATTTGGTCTTTCAGCTTTGCTTCCAAATTTTTCATTACCGTCATCTGTCTTCTCCATTCAACATTTATAAAATTTATTAAAAAAACAAATAAGTATGGATGGCTCTTTTTTAATTTATATATTAAATTATTCGTTACATAATTTAAAGATAATAATAATATGACCGCGGGGGGGTATATAAAATCACCGAAGGTTGTTCAACTCTTTTCTTTTTTAAATATACTGGTATTGGCTCCCCAATCCTTATTGCCACAATTTATCTATTTTTTTTTCCCACATCAATCATAATATATTTTTAAATAATCACCCAATTAACGGTTTATTGTTACGTATTGTCTTCAAAATAAATTGGACACTCTCTAACTTTTGTTTCATATTAATTTAGAAATTATCAAATTTAATTATCTCTTGATAAAATTTTTAAACTTGTTGCGATTGTTATTAGAAAAATTGGCATTAATCGTGTATAATACAAAAAAAAATGTTACAAACTACAATAAAATACATTTCGGTCACTATTTGAGAAAGGTTTACTTATAAATGAATGAAACGTATATTATTGTAGTTAATAGCATTTATTATCTTTTATTATGTTTTAAAAATAATGAAATTTATTAATAAAAGAATTTTATTTTCTGTTTAACTGTGGCTTATTTCTAAAAATTACAGCGTTTCGGCCACTCATTCTGTGGCCTTCTTCAGGTATAATTCAGTTAAGATTACCAAGTTTGTTACATCTTTGTCAATCTTATTTGAATTAGCTGAGAAAACAAGATGGCTCTTAACTAATTCAAATGAAATTGTCACAGATGTAACAACCTTTGTAATCTTAACTGAATTTTATCTGAAGAAGGCCAAGAATGGATGGCCGAAACGTTGTAATTTTTACAAATAAACCACAGTTAAATCGAAAATCAAATTATTTTACCTGGTATTAATCATAACAACTGTAATAGTATAAACTCCAAAAAATGAAAATTATTATTTATTTTCTTATTAAGGTGAATAAAAGATAGAGCTTGTTCAATTATTTTAAATAAATATGAATCGAGAAAACTCTCAAATTATTTAAAGAAAAAATCTGTTTTTCACAGAATTCTTTTTTACTTTTTGTGAAACAAGTGTTTGTTTTCCGTAATCTAAAGGGATATTTTAACCTCATGTTTCTCTCAAGTCTTTCGTACCCTTCATCTGAAAATTATTTGTCTTTGTGAAATCTACGCGAATCGACCTTGGCTTGAAAGACAATAGATCTCTCGCTTAAGTATCTCTCTACTGCTAGACGGGTGGCCTATCCTAAGGCGTTATTTCTCTTTCGTTCATTCTAACACGTCCGCCGGATTCCGGCCATTGTTATTATCTTCCTTATTCGAAAACTTTCACCTATTTTTTTTTTTTTAATTAAATCATCATTTTACATATATTTTGCTCAAATATATTAAAATTAAAATCATAAATAATAACATGCTCCATTTAATTTAATTAATTTTCAACTTTTTAAGAAGATTAAATTTAAATTTATTTAATCGAAGGGTGAAAATCAATGAAATAATTAATCTTAAATTGACAGGTCACTAACTGAAAATCAAATAACCAATATTTAATTAATATTTGATTTAGCTATAAGATTTATTAAAAAAAAAAAAAAAAAATTATCTCTAATAATTGATAAATTTTAACAAAACAAAAACTAGCTTAAAGTTATTTTGTGGGAATTATAAAAAGTGGCGTTTACTTGATATAAATGATATGTCTTTTCATTTTACAATCAATAAACTCTAGGATATAAAAAACTTTATATCCAAACTTTTTTTTTTTTAAGAATGGAAAGGGAAAGAAAAGTTTTTGGTCCTCTTTCCAAAAAAAAAAAAAAATAATAATTAAGCTTTTTATTTTTTTTTTCTTTAAATTTCGAAACTGAATGAATAGGTTAAAATTGACATAAATGTTGGAGTTATTTTTTTTTTTTCTGATTTGACGGGTGGCCGGGTTCTTATGAATGGCGAGAGGGACCGACCCTCTTCCTCCAGCTTCAGGGAAGCTTTCGACATCTCCTTCGGGAGAGAGTCCAGGGGAGGTGCGGTCGAGGGCACAGATCTGCTCGTATCGATCGGGGTTGTGGTTGTCCCCCCCAGAACACCCAGAACTCCAAAAACCCGGCCAATTCCAACCACTGTCATCCGTTTCGGCCACAATTCTACCCTGGTGTGTCTTCCCAGATGCATCCATCCATCCATCCATCCAGCCACACCGATAAACCAATCATTACCATACCTCACGCTACCAACATTTAGTTAAATTTATTCATTTGATTACCTCCTCCTGGTCATCAATTAAGTATTTAATAGTGTGATATGATTTGGAGAAATCTGATTAAATTGAAACTTGAGTTAGATTATATATCCTTTTAGAAACTTCTCCTAAGCTTTCTCTTAATGGTTCCTATCCATCTTCTTCTATCATCCGTCCTCTTAAACATTTCCTCTAGGCTTTATTTTAATGGGGCTTTTTCTCTTAGACGATCATTTATTTTTTTACTACCTTGTAAAAAAATTTGATATCGTAAGATGTTTCTACGTTCAAAAGAAAATGCATGATTAGAATCTTAGATTATGTAGAAATTTCTAATATGACAGATTGAAAGAAAAAAAAAAAAAGAGGTGATCCGTCATTTGATTATTGATGTTTGTCTCTTTTATTACTATTAAATATCTCTCCCTCGTGTTTCTAAGCTCCCACAATCCTCTCTGATTTGTCTTCACATTCGAAGTGATAAACCCAATCATTCCTGTTTCTCTTTCTCCCAAATGTGTTCTTTTGACTATTCCAATAAGGAATTTAACCAATACTTAACCAGCATAAAGAGGTTATTTAAATGTAATCAAATTCGATTGATTCAAGAAATTTCTCACTATTATGGGAGTATTTAATTGTAGATTACATTTGTTATTAATTGTTTATTAAAAATATAAATACTGTACAACGTTTCGACTGAAGAATAAGCAGTCGCTTATTATTATTATATTATACTTATCAGACTGCTTATTCTATTGCTCAGAAGCCCACATCTTGTGGGTACGTGGATGGGACGTGCTGGGATAGGCAGTCCTTCAGTTCTTTGTCTGTCTCTTCCTTCCTCTTTTCAACAGGCGTTAGACAGTGCGATGGGCTGGCCTGTCCTATTTCTTCCTGTCGTAAAATCGTATGATAGGGTTGGAAGAAAAGAGTAAGGTCCGCCGACCCCGCATCCCGGGACAAGGCGAGAAAAGAAGAAGACTGCTTATTCTGCAGTCGAAACGTTGTTGCTTATTATTATTATTATTATTATATTATACTTAATTTTAACTCAGCTTTTTTTTTTGTATTAGGCCTAATAAACAAATTTTAGAAATAGAAGAGATTTTTTTTACTTAAATCGTGGTTTATTTTAGCAAATAATAATACAATAAAATGTGTTACAATAAAATACAAAGTTAGTCATTATTCAAAAATTTATCTACCTGTTGATGACTGAAAAACTGCAAGTCGAAACGTTGTATTCAATTGTAACTAGTAACACATCTTATTGTATTATTATTTGCTAAAATAAATCACGATTAAAAAAATGTCTTCTATTTCTAATAACGATAATCGTGAAATTTTAAATCAATCAAACCAATTTTGTTAGTTTTTTTTTTCAAGCATTCCTGTTGACTTGTTTATTTCTATAAAAAATCCCACTGCGAATCTTTGAACCCTCAAAATTTATTTTTTAAAAGTTCAGTTTCTATAGAAGCATGTACAAAATCTCTTTTTAGATAAAAATTAATAGAACTGTCTTCATGAAATTAAAAAAAAAAAATCTGAAAAATGAAAGGCTTTTTTTTCCCCACCTATCCTATGGTAAAATTATCACCACTTATTTTCATTAATGTGTTATTAATATTAATCATCTCATGTCATGTTGCAACAATCATCTACAACAATACCTTATGGTACATTTTCCTCCTTGGAAATCGTTAAATGACTCATTACCATATCTCAGCTGCTGCTGCTGCTTATAATTCCATCTGAAAATTGCGAAAACTAAGATTAATGAACGTATAAAAAAAAATAATAAAAAAAAGATCTTGTTACACTTTATAATTTCAAAACTAAAATAGAATAATTATAATCTTTTCTCTTTATTAATCATCTCTTGTTACAAAGTTCAACTATAATACCTTATGTTACATTTCTAACAATTATCCAACTGCCCCAACATTAATAGGCTCATTACCATATCTCAATGGAAGCGAAATGGTACGTTTTCCCTCTGAGTATGATTAATGAACGTATCAAATAATGCTGAAAATATATTATTAATCTTAAGTTTTGTTCGAAATGGAATGAGCACATCTTTTTCTTCTTTCTTAAACCCCTCTTGTTGTAAATTCACAACAATGCGTCATGTTACAATTCTCCACGGAGGGGAGATAAAGCCATACAATACACAAATAAACTAATTTGCTAAAGCCATATTTCCTTTTGAAAATTGACTACAATTGTTTTACTTAATACTATCAATTTAGTGAGTTAAAGAAATCCATTAGACTTTTAAAACCATCATAATTAATTGCGTCTTATTATAGATAAAACCTTTTTAATAAGCGAGAATTTAAATAAAAGAAGTAAATCAGGAAATGAATTATATTACCCTTTCAGATTCTTAAAATTACAAGTTCTCTTCAATGAAAGGATAATTTATTCTTTAATTAATCCATTATGTGACACAGTATCAATTCCAAAAATGCCTCCTGTTGCATTTCAATTCTTTTTCATTTCTCCCCTTCGATGGTTTATTAATCTCACCTTCTCCGTTAATCCAATTACCTTAGAAAGAAAAATAAAAGTTAATTTATATAAAGAAAATATCAAAAAAGAATTATGATTTCTAAAAGCATGTTGTGATATCCTCTTATTGCTCTTTCCACTTTTAACATCCTTCAGTTTGTGACTTTTTTATTGCCTAAGTTAAAGGAGTAAATTTTCAATTATTAAAAAAAGTTGAAATACCTAAACGTATTTCAAAAAAATTATTTTTCCTTAATAAAGTTTAAAATTAATGCATGAACACACAACTATAAAAAGATCTTGACAATTTGGATAAAATTTTACTGGAAAAAAAAATATTATCATCATTCATTGTTAAACTAATTTTGTATTCATTTTAAGTGTAAAGATAAACATGTATTTAGAAATTGGCAAAGGTCACTTTTTTTTTTGTTTATATTTTGACGAAAATGCATTATTGTGTCTAAAATAGCTTTTTATATGTAGTTTTTGCAACATGGTCTGTCTATACTGTCTGTCATTGTCTGTGTGCGTGTGTGTGTGTGTGTGTGTGAACAAAATATTTAATGAAAAAAAGAGTTTGAAATTTCATATTTAAATTAGATACTTCCATGGGATGTAGCAAGAAGCTTTTGGATAAAATCGGCCAAAAAGTACTAGTACTTTACTGATATACTTTTTCCAGTTTTTTTTTTTTTTTGATTTTCTCAAAATTCACTCCAACGATTTTGATTCAAATTAAAAAAATCAATTATTTTTTAGATACTCTTTAAAATGTATATTCTCATTTTGCTCTCAAAATTGTTTGAAGACCACTTTGCTCTTGTACATGAAAGATATGAGAAATGGTTACCAAGGCAACAAAATATAAATATTTTCCCATGCTTCTAAATTTGATATCTTGAATTTAATGTATTGCCGGAAACTAAATATATGTTGACACATCACACATCTAGTGTGATATGCACAGAACACAACTTCCTCTAACTGAAGTTGAGAGAAAGTTGTGTGCTGTGTGACCAGTCACACCAGATTTTTTTTATAAAATTTCTATCAATATTTATAAAATATTACACAATTAATATAGATTTCTATTTGCAAATCATAGTACCTAGATTGATTTATTTGATAATAATATAAATAAATGTAAATTCAGATATGCAAGACTTTTCAACCGTTAAATTTGTTATACTTTCTTCTGTTAGGAAAAGAATCTCTTATTTAGTTTTCAAATGCATTTTGACTACCGAAAAAAAAAGAAAATAACGAATTCTATTCAAAAACTAAAGAAAAAAAAAAAGATATCGCATGGACTTAGGTGAAGTAGATAGAATAATATAGAGGAAGGTTAGATGAAATCGAGCCAAAGAAAGAGAAAAAAAAAACATGCGGATAAAATTTGAAAACTTGATTATTGAAAAACAATTGAAAAAAAGCAAAAGGATGAAAGTCTGTATCTTACATTTTATTCTCAAAAACACAAAATGTCAGAGAGTATATCACAAGTACGATTGATTTTATTTCAATATTTGATTTGAAAACTTTTTATAAAATTTATCGAAAATGTTTTTATTATAACCGTTTTAACATTTTATTGGAGTGTGGTGTAAATTAAATGAAATTAAATTCCCATATTGAAATCTCTTTGTTGTTTTGACTACTTTTATCGCATATTTTGGAAATGAAACCGAGCTTTGTACATCTCTCCGCATGTTGTGATTTACCAAAAATACATAATTTTTTTTATTAAAACATGAATCAATTTTTTTGGTTCGTACACTTTTGTAAGCTATTATCAATCCCCATACAGTTTGATATTTTTATTATATTGTTTTCTCCTTTTTCGATATTTAGTATAAAAAGCAAACGTGTGGGGTCATGGGGCCCCCGCCAGGAACGAAGTTCCTTATATATGTATATATATTATAACTAATATAATTTAATATGAATATTATTTAAAAAAGAAAAGAATTAATTGTTTTTAAAAGAAATAATACTTTTCTTTTTAAAATAATATAGAAAGAAATACAGAGAAAGAGAAATCCTAGCGGGGGTAGGTGTGGCCTCGCCAAGGCTTCGGCTAATCTCGCCTCCCTCCGCCGGCGCTCGGGCGCTGTAACGCATTTTTGTTACTGCTTCTTTCTGACGTTTTCTGCAAATTCACCCTACCTTAAGTCGCATAAAAGAACTTCCAAATAAATAAATATAAAAAAAAAATACACGCTAAATTTCATATTCAAGAGATAATTTTCAATAAGTAGACCTCTTTTAAAAAAATTCAAATGTGATGAGTCTAATCGTGTCGACATTCGCCTTTTTCTTGTTCCCGCAAATTTATTAGATTTATGCTCAGGTAAACAATACTGAGTGCAGCATTTGGCATGAACCAGCTCTAGAAGTTTCACTTCATTTTTTTTATTATTTCAATAATCTCTTGGTATAAAAGTACTGCCGTATACATAATTTCTATTTTTCTTCTTTATTATTTTAGTTATAAATTTGGTCCATGATATCCATATTTATTTTATATGACAAAAAATTTGTCATTTAATTAGGAAAATTTTTATCTCAATAGGAAGTGATTTAAATTTCCCTGACAGGTAGACAAATGGACAAAAGAGAATTGTTATCAATAAAGGATTAAAACGTTTATTAAATCTAATCTAATATTAAAAAATTAATCATATTAATTCATTTGCGCATTACTAACTAACGTCATTAGTCTTTGTCCCCCACGGTATTTTTTAGCTCAATCCTTTTGTGAAAGAAAAGAGAGAAAGAGAACAACTTGGATCTGTTTCCCTCGGGGCGCATATTTAATAAACGATATACAGGTCAAATTTATTTGAATCTTTAAAACCTTTAACATTTAAATGCTATTGAATTTTTTAGAGTAAAAAAAAAAAAAATTAAATTCTTACGGGAGTTCTCCATTAAACTTTATTTATATCATAAATTCTTTAAACTCTTTTTCAACTTAAAAAAAAAGTCGGATAAATTCAGATTTTGTTAGATTACTAAATCTTCTCACTTTATTTATACGGAATTTCAGTATTTATATTATTAAATTAAATAAAATGTATTTAAATAAACATTAAGATATTGGCGGGATTTATAACAACCGGTAATTGAATAAAACTCCGGAGAGATTTTTTTTTTTTAATTTCCCAAATAAAATCGATATTTATACAAAGGGCAGGAACTAAGCCGATTGGGTCAATTTAATTCGTTGGGGTGCAGTTTATAAGAAAATTTGAACGAAAGGTTTAGTAGCGCTTTATTCAATCGACAATTAGTATTTATTCGAAAAATATAGATATATTTTGACCAAAAGCTCTTCATTCAAGTTTAAAATTGTAATTCTCGTTCTAATTTTGAAAAATAAACCATTTTGACGGCTATTTTTACTTCTCGATTCTCCCTTATAAGTTCGTTTCTTATTCTCATTTGGAAGTACATTTCTCGTTCTTAATCACGATTTTGGTTGTTTAAATCGTTTCTGATTCTTTCCTAAATCCTATCCCTCTTTTTTCTCGTTTTGAGTCAATCACTAATCAAGGTATAAAAAAACTTTTTCATTGCTCTAGCTCTTATAGTTAGTTTCTGAGATAATTTGGTCAAACGTTTTAGATAACTGCTCATAGTACCGTTGCGATTTAAGGAACGGAATTAGATTCCTGTGCCCCTTTGAATGATGCTATAGAAAATAAAAAAAAATTCCATGGTTCTAGCTCTTGTAATTTTTGAGATATTTTGATCAAGCATTTTTAAATAACCGCACATAGTGGAGTTTTTTTTTTAGTTATTAGAGTGGGAGTACCGCTGCGGTTTATGGAACGGAATTGTATTCTTACACTCCTTTGAAAGATGCTCTAAAAAATAAAAAAATTCCATGGTCTAAAATTTCTGAGATATTTTGATCAAGCATTTTTAAATAACCGCACATAGTGCAATTTTTATTTTTAGACATAGGCGCCGGAACTGGGGGGGGGGGGCAAGGGTACATTGCCCCCCCTGGCGTCCTACAGGAGGGGGGCAGGGGGGCAAAATTTCTTCTTTTATTTCATTTATTTTTAAAAATGATACATTTTTACTTTTGAAAAATAAAATCTTTTAAATTAAAAAAATTAAAAGAGTAAGAAATTCATTTTTCCAAAATATTTTATATAGACCCTATTGTATTTCTAATTTCTAAAAACATTTTATATTGAATTAAAAGAAGAAAATTAAAAATATTTATTTCCTTCAAATAGTATAAATATAGCCTAAAAAAAATTTTGATAAAATCACTAGCAAATTTTTTAAAATTTTAATTTTATTAAAATTGTGATTTTATTTAAAGTTTTTAAAGCTTTATAGTAGATTTGTTTTTGTTTTATACTGTTTGAACATATTATATTATTTTAATTTTCTAAAAAAAAAATTTTTGCCCCCCCTGATTCAAATTCGTTCCGGCGCCCCTGTTTTTAGTTACTAGAGTGGGAGTACCGCTGCGGTTTATGGAACGGAATTATATTCTTACACTCCTTTGAAAGATGCTCTAAAAAATAAAAAAATTCCATGGTCTAAAATTTCTGAGATATTTTGATCAAGCATTTTTAAATAACCGCACATAGTGGAATTTTTTTTTTTTTTTAGATAGTTAAGTGGGAGTACCGCTGCGGTTTATGGAACGGAATTATATGCCTACACCCCTTTGAAAGATGCTCTATAAAATACAAAAAATTTCATGACTCTCAATCTTATAGTTTATGAGATATTTTGGTAGAGTCAAAGGATTGACAATTATATATATAGATTTATTATAAATTGACATTTATATTTATTGAAAAATTCAAATATGGTTATAAGCTTATTAAACACTTTGCTTTAATGTATTGCTAGTATTACTACAATGCAATAACGAAAACACGAAAACCCAATTTATCACATTTTCGGTAACAAATTCAACAAAATAAACCACATATTTTATTCAATATTTCTTAGACTGTAATAAATTCTCACAATCAAGTCGAAATTTATCTTTTTAATTAAATACTAAAAACTAAACCGCAGCGGAAGCGAAAAGAGATATAAATAATTCATTTGATTGATTACTTTTCGATATTCAAAGATGATTAGAAATGACATTTAATAAAGAATAATTATGATTTATTAAAAATTATTATTTTTTATTTTAGGCCTATTTTATTTTATTAATATAAAGAAATTTTTATTTTGGAAAACAACATATAAAAATAAGCTTTGTTTTTCAAATAAAATATAGTTACAAGCGAGTTTCATTCATCGTTGTTTTTTCATTCATTATATGTCAAACATAAAAAAGAAGAAAAAAAATGAACAAGTTAGTAACTTGAACAATTGTGTATAACAATTCAATATTAAAAAAAAATTTTGAATAAACAAATAAACGCAATATATTGTATTATAACAACAAAAAATATTTTAACATTAACCGTGGATTGTTAGACTAGTACAAAATATTAAATATCATTTTGATTCATTTGTGAAATTAATATCATTTCAGTCTTTTCTGAGTTGAAGTTTTATTTGGAGAAATAGGAGCTAAAGTGTTTCGATTATTATTGCTAAGAGATGGCGTTAAGATCATGTTTGTTCTAGCCCATATGCAGGTCTATTCTCTAAAAACATACGTTAAAATTTAAAATAAACAAATGGGTATTAAAAAGTAATGTAAAAACAATCAGCGTTAAAAAATTCTATTCAAAATCACTTCTTTGCCTCAAATAGCTATTCTGTAAACAAAAACTTTAAAGCCAAAGCGTTAACATTTAGTAAATAGTGTTAAAAGGGCGTGCCTTTAATATTTTAACGTGGTGTTTAAAATAAAAATGGCGTCCTTAACCTAAAAAGTAAGGTTATGATTTTGATAGCTTTGAAATAAAAGCAACATGTTAATTTCGCTGTTAAAACTTTGTTTAGAGAATAGCATTTTTTTAACGCTGATTGTTTTTACATTACTTTTTAACACACATTTGTTTATTTTAAATTTTAACATCTGTTTTTAGAGAACAGAGCTGAAGAACGCTTATTTCTGTCAGTTATTTTTTAAAACAATTTTAATTGCCTAATTTATTTAAATTAAAGTTTAATAATAAAAATATTTTTTTACTTTCCCTTACCTGGTTATATTAATTAATATACAGAGAAAGTATTAGAAAGTATTATTCATGTCAAAAATTCTATGTCGAGATTTTGATGGATATACACGTTTTGAGGTCCCCTGAAACAAAAAAAGTGGTTTTCGCAACATGGTATGTCTGTCTGTGAACAAAATATCTCAATAACAAAAAGAGCTAGAAGGTTGAAATTTTATATTTAAGTTAGGTACCCCCTGAGATCTAACACGAAGCTTTTGAACAAAATTGACCAGAGTACTATTTATATAGTACTATTTATATTTTTAATAAATAATTAATACAAAAATGTGGTCTATAATTAAAAATTTTAATATTAATAATTCAAACCACAAAAGCTTTAATAAACACATTAGTACTAGTACTCTTTACTGATGTACTTTTTCAGTTTTTTTTCGATTTTCTCAAAATTCGCTTCATCGATTTTTAATAGGAGCTAAAGTTAGCTAAAATTCAGTCAGTTCAATTCATTCAGTTAAAATTCATAAATACATTATTTTTATAGTTCCTCTTTAAAATGTATATTCTCATTTTGCCCTTGAAATCTTCTGAAGACCACTTTACTATTGTACTTCATAGATAAGATAGGAGAATGTTTGTTGCCATGCTAACAAAATATAAATATTTTCTGATCTTTATAAATTTTAAATCTTGAATTCAAATGCATTGGACTGTCGGAAACTATATATATATCGACACATAAAAATCTGCTGTGACAAGCAGAAACTTTCTATTACCGAAGGTAAGAGAAAGTTGTGTGCTGTGCGACCTGTCACACCAGATTTTTTCAAGTGGAAAAGCTACTCTTAAGACAACACTATGTAATTTGGTTGCCTAAGCTCAAGGCTCCACTCTCGAGCATATCAGGCACTTGTAGCGCGACTGTACCATTTTATTTTATTTTGTTTATATCTCTCGACTGTACACCAATGCCCCGGAAAGATATTTCACGGTCAAACGCCCGTCTGGTCCAACAACAAGTAAACATATTCAAAAAGTGTTAAACATGTATACATGCATATGACTAATCAAGCCCGAATAGATGTTTATTCATTAAATATTATATAGATCTCGAAAATTATTTAACTAATAATATATTTGTTTCATTTTTATTTTTATTTAGAAAAACAATTAATTATCTTATTTTCAAATGAAATTTTTTGTCATATTATGCCTAAATACTTTAACTACTTTCCATTTTGTAAAAACAATATTTTAATTAAATAATTATTTATTAATTCATCTTTTATCCGATACCGAAAGATAAAAATGTCTTATATAGTGACGCTGGGATTTAAATAATAAAAAAAAAGGATGATCATAAATTGAGGAGAAAGTGAACTTTCTTTTTCTAAATTTTGTATAGGAAGAACTTGTTAGAAATGGCTCCTTTCATAAATGATTCCTCGATCGACTTGTTGCCGTCTCAGGGCCAGATTGATTCAATATTCAACAGCTCGATAAACGCCAAAACGTTATTGCCTGTCCAAAATTTACTTTAATACAACGATTATTAAATAAATATATATGACAAAACAAGTTTAGGCATACAAATTTATTTATAGTTTTAATATTAAATCACAACTCTACTAATCTATAGTCTAGTTGTTTTAATATTGTTGACAAAACTTTAACAGTCCTAATATTTTTGTGAAAATTTACCATTTGAATAGCGGCTGCCAAAAATGCCTGAATATGTTTAATACTGAAGTTATTTTAAATAGAGTATAGCTACCTACTGGTAATACCAAATCTCTCAAAATTTTTCAAATATTCTTTATTTATTAAATGAATTTGTAATAAAAATTTTTTCGCACCCCACTGGTAGCTAGTTTTAAATAATTTTATTGCCTCTAGAGATTTTATTTTTACTATTTTCACGCATTTAGTTTAGCAGGCTAAATATTTTCCGACGTGAGTTCTATCAATATTATTATGTTGTACCTATTTAAGCTACAACATGTAGTAAATTGCTTTTGTTACATTAATAACTAAGGCGGGCTTTTCCACTTGCCAGGGGACTGCGCCCCCTGGACGCCCTTGCTCGCCTTCGGATTTGTCTGCCTGTCAATATATTAATCAAATCTTGAAAATGAAAAATAAAAACTTACTCCTTCTAAAATTCGACATTTCAAAAAGTTTTTGTCGCCTCCCCCCTGAATTTAATTTTTTTTTTATTTTTCACTCGATTTTAATACAATTTAAAATGACGCTTCTCTAAGGTGTAAATAATTGAAAAATGTTATTCCAGACCTCAGAAAGTTCTATCCCTCCCTCACCTGCCTTCCTAAAATTTATTATCCACTCGATTTTTTTATTTCATATTTTTATATTATGGTGCAAAATTAATTAAAATATTAATACATTTATCTGGACAACTCTTAGTCTAGACGCCGCCCGCCAGGGCCTAGCAGCAACCCTACCACCGCTAGTTTATTATAAGTTAAAATTAAAAACCCGATTTTCATACCCTAAATCGAATAATTTTCCGAAAATGCCTACCAGTTAAATGCCTACGATCGTAATAAACAAATTCTTTTTTTTTTGTCTTAACTTTCTTCTTGTAATTTTTCATATTTTTATTGTAATTTTGCAATTTTTTTTCAAATTGGAATGGGTATTTTATATATACCATTTCATCTTGAAATTTTTATTTACAAATTTTTTCGTTCGAAATTTTATTTATTTATTTATTTTTTGAATGGAATGAGGTGAAGGAAATGGAAACATTTTTTACTGCTTATCAAAAATCTTTCACTTTAAAGAAAAGATGATGAAATAAAAAAAAAGTAATAGTTTATTTTTTGTACACATCTGCAATCATTTTAAATTGTACTGTACATTTGAAATGCTCTTCAATTTTTTTTGGACAAAAACAAAACAAAAAAATACTTTTGCACTCAATGAATGAATGAATGATACACGTGATTGGATTAGTTTATTTATATCTCCGTTATTTATTTTTTTCCCGAGATTGTATATACCTGATAAAATTCTGGTAAAGGCCACCTCACCTCTAATTTAAATTGTAGACTATTATTCCCGTAAAAATTGATCTTTCCGCTGATTGGTCATGACTCTGTCAGCAATATTCTTTTTTTTTTAAATTTCAGTTATACTACGTGAGAATATATCGATATATCGTTAAAAAAAAAAAAAAAAAAAAATGGATTCGTATACAAAAGCACTCGGAGCCAGCTTTGTCGATCTGGCTATAAGTTTCTTTATGACCTAAAAAAAATATTTTTGGCTTGCTGACAAGCACGCTTGTTTCACTTGTTGATCTCTGGTAAAATGGCCTTCTTAAACAGTTTTAAGTATAATCACTCATTATAACAAATAAAAAGGCTTAAAAAAAAAATGAAAATGCTTCTAAAAAAATACGAGTTATTCTCGAAAATTCTAATTTAAAGTATCCACAGAAGTTGTTCGCATCAAAGGCAAAAATATAATTAATGTGCTTTTTAGTTATTTCTCTTTTTTACTTTCTCTTACCCTATATGGACCCTGTTATGCAATGGTGTGTCAAAGACCAAACATCGAGTTATGAGAAAATCAACATTAAAGTTTT
>JAKCPI010028711.1:0-13707 GCA_023213315.1 Euborellia annulipes | reverse complement strand
GGACCGTTTATTTTGAAAGTGGTGTAAGTCCATTTTCTATTGTTTCGAGAAAATGAAAGGTTTGCATATCTGTTAATTTAAAAATCTGGGCAAATGATATGAAATCGGTGAATGTTTCTATTTCTTTATCAATATCTAATTTAGTTATATAAATTTGTTTTAGGCGAATTTGACTAAACTAATATATATTTACATTACTGCAAATGGACTTGCACCACTTTCATAATTAACCAATTGTAAAGATCGTTGAATTTCAATTTTGAAAAATCAAATATTCCTCAAAATATGCTTCATAGTATTGCAATTTTGTTTACAAATAATGACACGAAATGAACTAGGAATAGTATTTTTAATTTTAGACGTTAATTACATTGTTAAAATTACAAGATATTAGTAGTATAATATTTACTTATGCTCTGCATAGGGACGTGTTTTGAAATATTCATGATCCACCGGAGGTATTTAAGATCATAACTGCTTGATTTCTTTATATTAATAAGTAACCTAATCTCGTAACCAGTGGCATCATTTCAACTTTTTCTTGGTTGGGGGGGCAAACTTTTTTTTCAATTTCTCACTTCAATTTTCTTACAAATAGATATCTCAAATTCGGCTAAAATGTATTTAATTTAATAGCTAAAAAAAAGACAATAAAACTTCCAAGATTATTAATTTTTTAATTTTGTACAATTTCATAGATATATTTTATTTACGTAGAATAATACCTAGGGAGGAGAGGGGGCAGGGACAGATGCCCTCCCCTGCCCCCCCCACAAATGACGCCTCTGCTAGTAATTCTTAACAAGTTTATAAACAAATGCACAATAACAGGCTACTAACAGGCAACAATCTGCTAAGCTACCTACCTCAAATTGGACTTACACCACTTTCATAATCAACGATTACGCAATTTCGTTTACCGACCAATTTTCAATTGTACAAAACATGGGAATTTTTTAAGGAATTTGCCACTAGCTAGTTATACATAGAAAATTTACTTTAAATTAAGCATGAATTATGTGATATCTCAGATTTTTTAAAAATTGGACTTACACCACTTTCAAAATAAACGGTCCATATATTGCAACAAATGTAAGTGTGGTTGTTATATCGCCCAACTCCCTCCTTTACTCTAAGATTAGAAAATCATTAGAAATTTGCTGGGAACAGATCTAAAATTGCAACATCAAACAGTATGTGAAAAATGATAGCAAGCAAGGAATATATGGTAAAAGAGTGAAGGATAAACTCCTGCCTAGTAATAGTTTCCTAGTGTATATATATATATAGTAAAATTGAGAAAGAGTTTTGCTTTCATGGTTCGTTGATAGAACATAAAACAATCAAAAGCTTTAAGAATAATTTATGCTCTATAAATTGAATCATGAGCTAAATATCAAACATCATCGCCAAGTTAAATATCAATAAAATCACACAAATACATTATACCGTTAAGAAATTCAAATAAATTATGCCATTAGACATGAATAATAGAAATAAATTTTAAATCAAACTGTGAAATCATTTTAATTTATATATATATATATTTTATATACAAATAAAAATCATTCAAAAATTGAATACCAACTGATTATATTGCGAATATACAGTATAAATATATTTTTTTAGCTCTAATAAACTAAATAATTGTCAGTGAAAGAAGGAAATTTATCTACTTTTGATATAAAGTCAAAAATGACAGTCTACCCTGATTTATGTGCATAGATAAGAGAAAGTAAAATGAATTAGAATTGCAAAAATTTCAAGAGTGACTTACCTAACGAAAATAATTCTTGGAGATAAAAGGGGCTCGATGTACAGAGAGATGTTAACAGGAGCTTTTCTCTCACTTTACTAAACCATAGGGCCGAAGCTAGTCTGGTCCGCTGCCGTTCAGAACCCCCTGAAACAAAAATTAAAGCATGTACTAAGTGAAATATGAAAAATATTTTTAGCGTTACTTTCACTATATCTAAGATTTAAAGATTTTAAAAGGAAAATAATTAATTATACACCTTTTATATGGATTAGTCAACATTTGTATTCATGCATAATTATAGAAAGTGTGTCTAATTAAAGAAAAGTTTAAGATAAAATACGTCTTATTTTAAAAAATAAATAGTTTTTAAATAACTCCAATTGAAATTTTATTATCCGCATTCTCACTCACCCAGTATATTAATGAAAGGGGATCGGGGGGCATTTGTCATTGACAGGTTCCTTTGAACAGAATATATATATATATATTTAAATATTTTAGTAGGTGAGCAGCTGGAGGGTGGAGGTTGAATCTTCAAATATGAATTCGACCTCCCACCCTTTGAAAATATATATATATATACTCGTAGGCCACTGTACAATCACGAAAATAGCATCTTTTTTATCATTTTTTTAATTTGAATATCATTAGTCGACTAGTCCATCTTTGCCCGGATAATAAATTTTCTATTGTATTATATCAATAAAAGACTGTTAAAGAATATGTATGTTTACACTCAATCAATAATTTAAAAGCAAATAATATTAACATTTAGAGCTAAATGAATTGAGGATAGAAAACAAGCCTTTCTTTTAATAAAGTAAAAAAATGTAATTTCTTTAATGAGTGATTCAAATATACAAAGAGTACTAAAAACACTTTCAATCAAGAGGAGAGAGAAAATAGAGAAATACTCTAACTAAAGAAAACTTCAAACTTCTCCAAAAATCAAGAGAATCTATTAAACTTAAAGAATAAAAAAAAAATATAAATCATTATATCTATTTACCAATTTTATTTGAGCTAAATGGGTGGAGATGTAACGAGAGATGCTTCAAGCCATGATGGCGTTCACTTACTAAGAGTATAAATTTTTTTCCTAGCCGGCATCAATGGCCAAGTTCAAAGAGTATTTAGACAGGAAATGAAAAAAATATTTTTTTTTCTAAAAAATCGAATCATGTTAATTTAAAGTGGCCTGCCTGGTCAAAAAAACCCAACAACTAATTTTTTTTTATATTGCCTTCAAAAGAAAAAATCAGAATTTTAAATAACACAAATTAATTTAATTTTTTGTCCCGAAATAGAAGTTGCTTGGGAAAGGCAAAACTGTTTGCAATTATTGCTTTTTAAATTAATTAATATTAAATAAAATATGAATATTATTAAAAAGTCGATTTGCAGCTGATAACTTATATCTTTATATATATATCATTAAGCTATTTGAAATTATCTATCAGAAGTGGCAATTTTTTGGAATTAATTTGTTAAATTCATTTCAAGGATTATTTCTATGATCTTATTTAAATTTAATGGTAAATTGAATATTGAAATTAGTATAATAAATAAATCATACACCAGTTTGCCCACCTGTTGTTGGAGTTGATATTCTGTCAAAAAGGAAACGTTCTGGTTTTATTTATCCCATAATTTGGAACCACATCCCCTATATAATTAATAACAATCTTGTAATTTAATAAATTATAATCTGAAATTACTTTTAGATGGAAAGAAATATGTGAATTGTGAAATGAAAGATCACTCACTTCTAATAAGTTTTTTAAATAATACTCTATCTATTGGATGTGATTTATTAATTTATTTAGTTTAAAAATATGGAGACATTTATATTAGAACAATTAAATAGTAAATACAAGGATTATTTGAATGTCATTAGAAGGAGATAAGATTGAAATGTCAGAAAAAAACCAAAGGTTAGTTAGTTATTATTAAAATATTTTATTTAAATAAATTACTTACCTGACAGAGTCGATATTTTAGATGAATCACATTTGAAATTATATTAAAATTAAAAACTAATTAAATACGAGAAGAAAAGCACAGAATATAAATACACAAAAGGCGGGCTGCCGACAGAAAGTGAGCAAGGACAAGTTTAGATAATTAGATAATAAACTTTCATCTCTTTGGTTGGCGATTAACTTACTTCGAGTTATCTTGCTGCATTTAAATAATTATTTTATTATTTTTGTTTTTAATTTTTGAATTCTATTATTGAAAAAAAATATTCATTCTTTCAAAAATAAATTTTTTTTATTTTAATTTATTTAAAAATTTATTTTTATAATTAATTTTTTTCTTTAGAATTGAAAATGAATCTTTTTAAATTATTTTATATTTTTTTTGTTATAAATAAATTATAAAAATTTTAAAAAAACACAAAAATAATAAAATAATTATTTAAATGCAGCAAGCAGAGTTGGCAAGTTTTATCCCGGCGTGTATAATACACGGTTTTATACATGTATAAAACTATCACGGATAAAACTAGGCCTATGTATAAAATGTAAAAAACCAACCCCCGGAAAAAACAGCTTAAAAGCTTTTATGTCATATTTTTAAATGTTTTAGAGCATTGACGATGTTGTTTGCTTTTTATTTAGTGAATAATATAATCAAAATGTTAATAAAATAATTGAAAAATGAAATTCAAAAATTAAATATGGAAACCTAACCTACAGCTGTCAATTCATTTGTAAGTATATTTATTATTTTCTTTAATTAATTAATATCAAATAATTAAATTTAGTTTGCTTTTATTTTTTTAGGTTTCTGACAAGGAACTAAACGTATGGAAAACTAATTTTAGAATATATATGGCCCGAAAAGTGGAATCTGACAGGTGGTGCAAATCTATTACCTCTAGATTTTAAAATATTTAAAAGTCATATTTGTTTTGGTTTCTATAATAGATAAAGAAGAAAAAACTGTACTACTGTTTTTAATTTTATCTTAATTTGTTCTTTCAAAAGGCATTTTTCTATGGTTAATAAAAAAAAAAAAAAAAAAAATTGAATTAAAACATTTGGAAAGCATCTCATCTTTATGGAATGGATGAGAGCAAGTACAGGTGCAGCAAATAAAACATGTTAAATAAATAAATAAATAAAGAGAGCTTTTGGATGCCGAAAAGGAGACGTTCCGGACAAAATTTTATTCGTCCATCCTCAGCCTCTCAGTTCTATGTATAAGCTTACCAGGACTGAGGATGGACGAATAAAATTTTGTCCGGAACGTCTTCTTTTCGGCATTTGGCATCCAAAGCCTCTCTTTATTTGCTGCATCTGTACTTGCTCTCTTCCATTCTAAAAAATTATCCAAAAAAGAATTATTAAATGTCAAGATAATAAGTATGAATATACTGAATCTTGTTTATATTTAGTTCATGCCAAATGTATTATAAGAAGGTATTGCATACACAAACTTTAAACAATAACTGTATTACAGTACACTGGTTGTGAAGTGTTTAATAATTGTAACATAATAAATAAATGCATTGTATATATACATAAAAATATTTTGTTATTTTTAGGCTGAAGGCACACCGATCGAGCAAAAACGTTTTTGCCTGAAACTGTTTTTTAATGCTTTTCTATGGGTCAACGCACACCGAAGAGAGAAAACACAATTGGTCACGATTTGACATCATCGAACAAAATGTATTGCCCGAAAACGTTTTTGCTCGATCGGTGTTTGTTGACATCGAGCAAAACGTTTTGGCCGAAAACGTTTTTACTCGATTAATGTGCATACAGCCTTACTCATTTATTCCTAAGATAATAACAATTTCCTGCTTTTTAATCTTTTAATCCCAATCATTATATATTTATATTTTTTTTTTCTTTCTTTTTTTATTTTATATTTTTTTATAAAAAACTTTATAAAAATTATTTAAAAAGGTAAATTTTAGAATTTTGGTGTTTAGGTTTCGCAGTTTCTTAGTCCGGCCACTCATTCTGTGGCTTTCAGGTACAATTCAGCTAAGATTATAAAGGTTGTTACATCTGTGACAATCTCATTTGAATTGAATTTAGAATTTAGACTTTTATATTTGTTATTATTAACAATAAACGCTTCGGCCATTCATTCTATGTTCAAAAGTTAAAATTTTTGCAAACAAACCACAGCTAAACCCAAATCAATTTAGTTCTGTCAATCATCAGTTGTCTTCCTCCTGGCATTTTTGAAAATTTGTTTTTATATATTATAAATAATAAAAAATATAACTCATTCTAGTCATAAATGATTTTGTTTTGAATTTCCTTTCTCGTCGGGTTTGCGCATGCGCATTCGAGTTTTATACATATTATACGTTTTATACAAGTTTTATACATTTTATACGTTTTATACAAGTTTTATCCGCGATTTGTGTATAAAACTGCAAAATCGTGTATAAAACCCAACTCTGGCAGCAAGATAACTCGAAGTAAGTTAATCGCCAACCAAAGAGATGAAAGTTTATTATCTAATTATCTAAACTTGTCCTTGCTCACTTTCTGTCGGCAGCCCGCCTTTTGTGTATTTATATTCTGTGCTTTTCTTCTCGTATTTAATTAGTTTTTAATTTTAATATAATTTCAAATGTGATTCATCTAAAATATCGACTCTGTCAGGTAAGTAATTTATTTAAATAAAATATTTTAATAATAACTAACTAACCTTTGGTTTTTTTCTGACATTTCAATCTTATCTCCTTCTAATGACATTCAAATAATCCTTGTATTTACTATTTAATTGTTCTAATATAAATGTCTCCATATTTTTAAACTAAATAAATTAATAAATCACATCCAATAGATAGAGTATTATTTAAAAAACTTATTAGAAGTGAGTGATCTTTCATTTCACAATTCACATATTTCTTTCCATCTAAAAGTAATTTCAGATTATAATTTATTAAATTACAAGATTGTTATTAATTATATAGGGGATGTGGTTCCAAATTATGGGATAAATAAAACCAGAACGTTTCCTTTTTGACAGAATATCAACTCCAACAACAGGTGGGCAAACTGGTGTATGATTTATTTATTATACTAATTTCAATATTCAATTTACCATTAAATTTAAATAAGATCATAGAAATAATCCTTGAAATGAATTTAACAAATTAATTCCAAAAAATTGCCACTTCTGATAGATAATTTCAAATAGCTTAATGATATATATATAAAGATATAAGTTATCAGCTGCAAATCGACTTTTTAATAATATTCATATTTTATTTAATATTAATTAATTTAAAAAGCAATAATTGCAAACAGTTTTGCCTTTCCCAAGCAACTTCTATTTCGGGACAAAAAATTAAATTAATTTGTGTTATTTAAAATTCTGATTTTTTCTTTTGAAGGCAATATAAAAAAAAATTAGTTGTTGGGTTTTTTTGACCAGGCAGGCCACTTTAAATTAACATGATTCGATTTTTTAGAAAAAAAATATTTTTTTCATTTCCTGTCTAAATACTCTTTGAACTTGGCCATTGATGCCGGCTAGGAAAAAAAATTTATACTCTTAGTAAGTGAACGCCATCATGGCTTGAAGCATCTCTCGTTAGATCTCCACCCATTTAGCTCAAATAAAATTGGTAAATAGATACAATGATTTATATTTTTTTTTTATTCTTTAAGTTTAATAGATTCTCTTGATTTTTGGAGAAGTTTGAAGTTTTCTTTAGTTAGAGTATTTCTCTATTTTCTCTCTCCTCTTGATTGAAAGTGTTTTTAGTACTCTTTGTATATTTGAATCACTCATTAAAGAAATTACATTTTTTTACTTTATTAAAAGAAAGGCTTGTTTTCTATCCTCAATTCATTTAGTTCTAAATGTTAATATTATTTGATTTTAAATTATTGATTGAGTGTAAACATACATATTCTTTAACAGTCTTTTATTGATATAATACAATAGAAAATTTATCATCCGGGCAAAGATGGACTAGTCGACTAATGATATTCAAATTAAAAAAATGATAAAAAAGATGCTATTTTCGTGATTGTACAGTGGCCTACGAGTATATATATATATATTTTTCAAAGGGTGGGAGGTCGAATTCATATTTGAAGATTCAACCTCCACCCTCCAGCTGCTCACCTACTAAAATATTTAAATGTATATATATATTCTGTTCAAAGGAACCTGTCAATGACAAATGCCCCCCGATCCCCTTTCATTAATATACTGGGTGAGTGAGAATGCGGATAATAAAATTTCAATTGGAGTTATTTAAAAACTATTTATTTTTTAAAATAAGACGTATTTTATCTTAAACTTTTCTTTAATTAGACACACTTTCTATAATTATGCATGAATACAAATGTTGACTAATCCATATAAAAGGTGTATAATTAATTATTTTCCTTTTAAAATCTTTAAATCTTAGATATAGTGAAAGTAACGCTAAAAATATTTTTCATATTTCACTTAGTACATGCTTTAATTTTTGTTTCAGGGAGTTCTGAACGGCAGCTGACCAGACTAGCTTCGGCCCTATGGTTTAGTAAAGTGAGAGAAAAGCTCCTGTTAACATCTCTCTGTACATCGAGCCCCTTTTATCTCCAAGAATTATTTTCGTTAGGTAAGTCACTCTTGAAATTTTTGCAATTCTAATTCATTTTACTTTCTCTTATCTATGCACATAAATCAGGGTAGACTGTCATTTTTGACTTTATATCAAAAGTAGATAAATTTCCTTCTTTCACTGACAATTATTTAGTTTATTAGAGCTAATATATATATAAATATTCGCAATATAATAAAGTTGGTATTCAATTTTTGTATGATTTTTATTTGTATATAAAATATATATACAATATAAGTTATATATAATTTAAAATGATTTCACAGTTTGATTTAATATTTATTTCTATTATTCAATCCTAATGGCATAATTTATTTGAAAAATTGTCTATTAATTGAAAACTGACCTACAATATATCAATTTCTTAACGGTATAAAGTATTTGTGTGATTCTTTTGATATTTAACTTGGCGATGATGTTCGATATTTTACTATTAATGTAGAGTTTCGAAATAATATTTTATTTAGATCAAATTAAATTTTTGCATAGCCACTAGCGTAACGTTTTTTAGCTGGGCCCCCCTGCAAATTTTATTTCGGGCCCCATTATTAGACAATACAAAAAATATTTTTAAAATACCGTATATCCCTGAACCCTGAGAGCCCCGGGCCCTTTATAAGAGAAATTTTCATTAAATTTTTTACCGTTTTTATCGGAGCTACAGTTTTTTAGCCCGGCCCTGCCCGAGGGCCCCCCAAGGTCCGGGACCCCTCCGCATCGCGGGGGCGTACGTTACGCCACTGTGCATAGCTCATGATTCAATTTATAGAGCATAAATTATTCTTAAAGCTTTTGATTGTTTTATGTTCTATCAACGAACCATGAAAGCAAAACTCTTTCTCAATTTTACTTTATAAATATATACTAGGAAATTGTTACTAGGCATGAGTTTATCCTTCACTCTTTTATTATATATTCCTTGCTTGCTATCATTTTTTACTAAGTCTTACTGATTGATGTTGCAATTTTAGATCTGCTCCCAGCAAATTTCTAATGATTTTCTAATCTAGACGGGTGCAATTTTAGAGTAAAGGAGGGAGTTGGGCGATAAAACAACCACACTTACATTTATTGCCATATAGGCCTATACATGTATATATGTGTGTTTGTAAAAAAGGTTTTATCTAATTCTCTTTGTTCTTTTCCTCCTAGTTTCAATCGAAGGGGCAAGCAACCCTCTGCCTGCTAATCAAAACGTCCTTTTAGTCAAGGCAGAGGGAGAGGCGAGGCGTTCATGTTGGCAACAGGACAGGTGTCGGTCGTTCTGGGCCAGGATCTATCTCTATCTACACTTTCGGCATTTTGGTAAATACATTTATTATTTTTAGTTTGATTTATTCATTAAGGAGTAAATTAGAGATAGTTTAAAAATATTTACGAGAAATTCATTTTAG
Source organism: Euborellia annulipes (assembly GCA_023213315.1). Classification (NCBI taxonomy): domain Eukaryota; kingdom Metazoa; phylum Arthropoda; class Insecta; order Dermaptera; family Anisolabididae; genus Euborellia; species Euborellia annulipes. The sequence goes on along the minus strand of JAKCPI010028711.1, from coordinate 3,956 downwards.
TGCATAATAAAATGCATCGGTGTTTGTGAACACAGAAAGAGAGGGGGGGAAACGATCATTTAGATTCCTTTGAAATTACTATTTAATTATTTTTTTCATTTGAATATGGCGGAATTAAAAGACAAAAGATTTTAATTTTTCTTTGCATGTAAATAGACGAGTTGACATGAATTCAAGTTTTACTGAATTTTTAATTAATTATTAAGATATTAACGTTATTTAATCTTACAAGATAAGGAAGGCTTTCGTCGTTTCGATCGGAATTTTCGAACCTGGCCTGTGATATTAAATTGAAATAGACGTGCATTTTAAAATGACCTATATCTTCTTTAAATTTTAAACGTTAGTTGAAAACGTTTAAATTTTCACTCTTTATAAGAGCAGATTTTAATTCTTTCAAATCTCTCTTTGCAAGTGACTCTTATCTAAATTGCAATTTTAATTAAGAGCTATTCTAATAAATGTTTTCTTTTTTTTTCAGATGTACGCGTATCTCGAGTGTAGGCCAATAGTGATTAAGTGTCAAGTGTGCAAGTGTCGAGTTTGAAGCTGAGGACCGATGGTGCTTCGTACAACGTCGCAGAGCTGCGCTGGTAAATATTTTTTTAACATTTAAACAAACACCAGAGCCTGGGCCTTTCTGAGAAAATCCATGCCCCGAGTGGTGGAAAGTAGAAAAATCCCCATTGAATCTTTTCTACTTATCCTTTTTTTATTAATTAAAATTTCTTTCCGTATTTCCTTTCCAAAACTTGGCCCCAAATATTGAGAGGCTCTTCATCTTCCCTTCTCTAATCGCCACCACTACACACATACAAATCCCACAATATCAACAAAATATAAACTTTTTCTTTCTTTTTGTTACAGATCTCGAGAGCTTCGAGGACCAACAGAACAAAGTAAGCTTTAGCATGGTGCAAAGGATATTTAAAGGGGTTTAGGGCTGATTGATTGCAAATCCTTTGCACACTTTAAATTGTAGTTTAATCAATTAAATATAGAGGGAGGTGGGATGCACCATGCCAACGAGAGGGATTTTGTTTTATTTTGAGCCTGCAGCTAGTCCTCTGAATCTATTAGAGGAGAAATCAACGAGAATTTCTTTCTTTCTAGGTCTTTTTTGGATATTCGTTGTCTTTGTTGTTATTTGCTTCAGGTGTCCCTTCTCTAATCATGAGCTAGTTCGTTTATTGTAGGATCCCTTGATTTGTTGGTAATTTAGGATCCAAATAGAGAGCTAAAATGAAAGATTTTCTCTTTGATTTCTTCCATGAACGATTCATAAGGAGAAACGGTCAGATCTGATTGAAAGAACAAAGCCCAGGTTCTCAAATGTTTTTGTTGTGTTTATGCGAAAAGACATCTTTTGTTGACGCGTTCGGGAGTTTGATATGTTTTTGTATTTTTGAGGATGGGTTTAAATGAGTGAGGGGAAAGGTTGCAATTTCTCCAGGAATATCCTGGAGGGTTCAAATTGCAATCCTTTTGAGGCTAGGGACATACCCGAGGGCTCCACCGATCTGATGGTGGGGACGGGGTCACACACGCTCTCTATTGCCTTCGTCTTTTCTGATTGTAGAGTAGGCAGGATCTCTTACTGTTTGGCCCCCGACACTCATTTGCCCGTAATCCAAAAAATCACGTCCACTCTTACTGATACGATTTCTTCACTCTTCCGGCTTTTGCGGTATTTTTTCATTTCTATTAGAAAGGGAAAACTTTCTTGCTCTTTTTTTTATTATTCTTTTCCTTTACTACAAATACTTTTTTTTTTGTTGTAGTAAATGAAAATAAAACTTTTTTAGTGTTGTTTTTTAATTTAGTGAATATTGAATGAAGAGCAAAAATTTTGAATTTTCTCGCTATTAAAAGGTAAATATTCATAAATGCATTTGAACTTTAACTTTAAATTCACCTGAATAGAAATTAAATTTTTATTTTTTTTTTAGGGCTCTTAATTAAATAAATAAAGATTATCCAAGAACTAAAAGTGAGATCGGCGATGTGCTTAGTTACATCACAATTTTCTAATAAATACCCAGCGATGGCGAAAAAGCAATTTTTTTTTCCTTTTTTGCCTTTTAATTCTTCAAAGTCTACATAAAATAAAAGACACAAAATTGACTGTGACGTCACAACTCATATATTAGATTAGAAATCTTTTATTTGCTTTTTGCAATAGATCAGAATCAAAATCTTTCAAATTTGTTCTTTTATTCTCTAATGGATTTTTTTCGCATACCAATTAAATACTCAAAGGTAAATTTTTTAAATCTTTCTATTCTATAAAATTAATATAAAAAGTCTACAGATTAATTAGAATGATTCTTTTTTCAGGTTGGACGATGATATTCTAACAAATTCGATCCTCGAGTCAAAATGCAAAGACATCAAACAATTAAAGAAGTGCATCTACTCAATGGGTCGAAGAGCTTTAAGAAGAAGAGGCTGTTTTGGGGGCATGGAACCTCTTCGTGGTGGTCCCTAGAACCGATGTCTCATCTAAAAGACACGGCTAATCCTTCGAAATAAAACACCAAGATTATTAGGGGAATTTTCAATTATAGACCACATTTTGAATTAATTATTTATTAAAAATATAAGCACTGTACAACGTTTCGACTGCTTATTCTGCGATAAAAAAATTCTAAAAATACCGGCTTGCTCAGCAGGATGTTTTCTGTACAGAAAGCATAAAAACTCAATTTTGGCCCCGGTGAAGTTTTAGTTATAGTCTGTTCATGTGGACAGTCACATATATTTATATTTTTTTAGACGACGAAAGCTCGGTATTGGTGACCCCGGGCAATCAGCGTGTGGAACGCCCCCCAGTAGCCATCGATACTATCTATTTTCAATTTATAAATAAATTTATCACCCCTAAATGGCCTCAGTAGCCGAAAAGGGTTTAAAAGAAAAAAAAAAAAACTTTTAAAAATTATATAAAAAGGTAAATTTTTGAATTTAGACTTTGATATTTGTTATCATTAATAAATGAATTTTTTGGATTTAACTGTGGCTTATTTGTAAAAATTAAAACGCTTCGGCCATTCATTCTGTGTTCAAAGAGCTGTGATTTTTTAAACAAACGACAGGAAAACAAACACGTCTTTTATTAAGTTTAATTTAGTACTTTCAATAATTTTTTATCTAGTTTTCGCGGGTTCGCGCATGAGTTTTATACATCCACATAGTTGTATACAGTTTTATCCGCGATTTTTGTATAAAACTACAAAATCATGTATAAAACACAACTCTGGTCCAAAGAGTGATTCTGAGATCAATACCAAGCGTTTAGAATAAAGACCAGGAGAGGGGCATGAAAAACCCTTTAAATGTGATTTCTGTGGCAAAAAATTTATTTTAAAATCTACACTTAGTAATCATATCCAATTACACACACCTGCCTACTCCCCAAGGCAACAGGAACAGTGGCTACTGGAACAGTTGCAACAGAGTCCCCGAGGCGAATCAAGAGCTAACACCCCGACTTGGGAAGTAGACAGATTGAGTCTCCTAAATCAACCCATACCAAACACAAACCCGATTACACACAACCAACCTTCCTCCAGATCTCAGAGACAAACCCAAAACTCTGAGTCATCCACTAACACCTCGACTTGGGAACCCTTTAAATGTGATTTATGTGACATCAGATTTATTAAAAAAACTGGCCTTTCCATACACTTGCAATTACACAGAGATGAAAAACCCTTTAAGTGTGATTTTTGTGACAAAAAATTTACTCTAAAATTTTATCTTATTGATCATAAACATATACATACAGTTGAAAAACGACCCTTTAAATGTGATTTATGTGACAAACGATTTACTCTAAAATTTTATCTTATTGTTCATAAACGAATACACCTAGATGAAAAGCCCTTTAAATGTGATTTTTGTGACAAACGATTTAATCTAAAATTTTATCTCAACCAAAAACATCGGAGATGCAA
>JAKCPI010028710.1:0-21587 GCA_023213315.1 Euborellia annulipes | reverse complement strand
CCCGGCCCAGGCGCATCAAGCTTTTGGCGCCCCTCGCGCATCCGCTTTTTCCCAAAATCTACGGATTTTTTTGAAATTTCATAATAAATTCATTTTATATCACAAATCCGGAGAAAAATTACAAAAAAAAAGCCCGAACGAGATTTGAATACTAAAAAAACAAAAAAAGGTCGAACGAAAACCGGCGCCCCTGTAAAGTGGTCTTCAGAAGATGCCAAAATGAAAATATACATTTTAAAGACCATCTAAAAAATAATTGATTTTTGAATTTTAATCAAAATTGTTGGAGCAAATTTTGAGAAAATCGAAAAAAAAAAAGTGAAAAAGTGCATCAGTAAAAAAAGTACTTGTACTCTTTGACCGTTTTTGTTCAAAAGCTTCGGGTCACGTCCCAGGAGGGTGCCTAACTTTAATATAAAATTTCAACCCCCTAGCTCTTTTCGTTCTTGAGATATTTTGCTCACAGACACACAGACAGACAGACCATGTCGCGAAAAACACTTTTGGATTCAGGGGACATCAAAACGTGTATATCCATCAAAATCTCGACATCGAATTTTTGACAAGAATCCGTTACCTTCTCTCTCTATATATAAAGATAAATAGAGGTAAGAGAAAGTAATAATTTTCTTTTCATAATTAAGAAGAAAAAGGGGTCCGGCAACGGATAAAAGCAACAGACACCACAATCGTTGCGGTTAAGTGATGCCAAGTACGGCGAAAGCTCGGAATTGGTGACCCCGGGCAATCAGTGTGTGGAACACCCTCCGGTAGCCATCGATACTATGTATTTTCAATAATAAATAAATTTATCACCCCTATATGGCTTCTGTAGCCGAAAAGGGTTAAAAAAAAAAAAGAAAGAAAAGGCGAGGGTCTGCTGCAGGCCGGCCTGAGCCAGCTGAGAGGGGGGGTCCAGAGGGCGAAGCCTCACGGCTTAGCACGAAGGGGTGCGGCTGGTACCTTTAAATTACTAAGTTATTTTATTTGGCATTTATTTATAAGCGTGACTAAAATATTAAAAATTCGCGCTAAAGAAATCATCTTGATTTATCTGACCTCTGGTGAGAAAATCTTTAATTAACTTGACACATGATTATCATCTGGAACTCACAAACAGAAACAGACAGAAACATAAATTCCTTGATACCAATTAAATACTTCGAAAATTACTACTAAAATTTTATAAAACCACAATTTTAATATTTTTTAAACGTAATTTATAATTATTAATATTATTATATTATATATAAACTTAAAATTCTAATTATAAGGTATCATTTATATTTACATTTTAATATATTATTTTTGAAGGTTAGTAATTATTTTTAAATATAAAATTTTTTTCCAGGCAGAATTATATTTACATTTTTTATAATTCTAAACAACAAAATGAATAGAAACGAAAGGAAAGATTCAGACATGCCAGCAGAGCTCGAAAGTCAAATAATTCTTAGGCTTCCTCCAGTAAGTTGTCTTCTTTAAAAGAGAGATTTTTTTGATTTCCTTTTTGATTTATATATTTCTTTTTTTTTTAGGAACCATCAAAGGCGTTAAAAGAGGCAATTCGCAGTGGATCAGTTCATTTAAAAGATCGTCTCAATATTAAAATAGAATACGACATGAGATATGGGGAAGTCCGCGTTGATGATTGGATTATGCATGCCAAAGTAATCTAAAACCTATTATTCTCCCCTATTATAATATATTTTGCTTAATTTTAATAAAATGTTAATTTTAACATACTATTTCCTCTAAAGAAAATCTGACTGAATCTTCTCCAAATACATTTTTTGCAAATAGGAGATTTGGAGTAAATATCACTATCGTTTCTTTCCAAAATTACTTAATTTATTTAGCAAATATTTCGATGGCCTAACATCATTCATTCTCAGTGCATTAACTATAAATATAGACCATTGACTTTGTTTGATTTTCCAAAAACAACTTTAGGTATATATATAATTTTTTACATACTTAAAATATGTCAGAAGCATGTTTGTTTTTACAAATAATCGATTGAGAAGTTATTCGGTTTGTGAGAACACGTTTTTTGATTTGAATAATCTATATATTTAAAAGTTTCTAGAGTAGACTAGTGTATCATCCAGAAGGATGTCCAAGATATGAAACTACTTGATTTATTGTACTGTGAGGGACAATATTAAGTCCCACCCATCCTCTTTCTACTTGTGATTATTTCATTGTTTTTAAAAAAAATATATATTTTTTAATGGGAACATGGTTCAAACCTAGAAAATTTCCAATAAAGATTTTCATTTTCTTTTATAAATATAAAAACAATGAAATAATAACAAGTAGAAAACGCATGGGTGGGATCATATAAATGATTTTTAATGATTTTTTAATATGACACAAAATTCTTTGTGCTTTATTAAAAATCATTTATATAGTATTTTGATATTTGAATAAGCCTGGTCTGAGGATGTCCTTTGGACGAAATCGATAGCCAAAATAATAAATTAAAGATATTTTTCTGCAATCTGTTGGTTTTATTCACTATATATATATATATTATTTATCGTCAATGCTATTTATTCCTAATTTCTAGTTAATGCACTAAAGATGAACAGCATTAGATCATTCGAGTTATCTGCTGGTTATATTAAATAATTGTGGAAAAGAATTGCTAGTGTTATTTTCTCCAAATCACCTATTCTAACCATTCCAGCTTATAAATACCTTTAAATTTTGTGAAATTTCGTTTATCTTAAATTACAATTTTCTCTAAAGTAAATCGGACTGTAACGAAACGACATCAACTTTCTGAATTTTAATGAAAATGATTTTACTTTCTTGTTTTAGGTTGTGGATTTACCTACTATCGTCGAATCCCTAAAAACCATTGACAATAAAAGTTTTTATAAAACAGCAGATATATGTCAAGTGAGTTAATTATTTATTTTAAATGAAAATATAAATAATATAAATATTTTTCAAGACTTTTGACAATATCTTCTATTTACAATTTCTATACATTACATGGCACACAAAAAATAGTTTTGTTTAAAATAACATTATCTTGTTTTTTCATTTGTTTATATTAACGAAAAAATAATTTTATTATCTTTTCGACTGTGAAAAAATATAAGAATGGTTCTTAGTCAAATTTCGATAAAAAAAAATTGGAAAAAGGATATATTGTCAAAGCAAATTGCCATTAATTTTTTGGCTTGACCACAGTCTAGGAATTATTTTCTAAGTATAGTTTTTGCTAGTCAAGGCATTTATAAATATTTTTCAAGTACTACTGGCTTTTTCCAATATATAAATAAATATATATATATATATATATAAATTTGCCCCGCGGAGTAAAGTAATTTTCTTTATTTTTGTTTTTCTGAAATTAGATGCTTATTTGCAAAGAAGAAGACGATCAAACTACAACTGATGAAGAATCCCCAGCCAGAACCAAGAAAAAAGATCCTAATAAAGTTGATAAAAAATTTCTTTGGCCACATGGGATTACACCTCCAATGAAAAATGTTAGAAAACGCAGATTTAGAAAAACTTTAAAGAAAAAATATGTAGAAGCTCCAGAAATTGAAAAAGAGGTAAAAAAATAATGAAGATTGATAATCTTTTCTAATTTCAAAATTTTAATTTAATTTAAAATTTTAGGTGAAACGCTTATTACGTCATGATAATGATGCTGCTCATGTTAGATGGGAAGTTATTTGTGATGAAGAAGAACGAAAATTAGGAGGAGCTGATATTAAACCTATCCCCGGAACGGGTGGATTACCTAGCGGACCTCGAGGCAATTCTACACCAACCTTAACAGGAATTAGACATGTTGATGTTGGTATGTATAATCTAGTATTGCTTTATTTGGCGCAGTGGTTAAAAATATATATATCCACCTTCGAGAAATAAATTTCAAAATTAAAATAACAATTATAAAAAAATTTACTAGCTCTACAAGACTTGGCTCTGGCGTCATTCTAAAACTAATTGTGTATTCCAACATCCTCTAGACTTTAGAATAATTAAAAGCTAATTCTAATTATAAGCAGAAGTGATGTTGATCTAGACGTTGGTTGACGAGGGGGGCGGGGGGAAAGATTACATGGATTTATTTTTTTTTTTGAGAAAAAAGAATATTTTACCTAATTTTTTAGGTAATTATTAAATAGAGATCTAAGATTATAAATGAATCAAATCCTACAAAAAAATGGACTTCATCTTTCCGAGTTTTTGAATTTCAAAATGTAAAACTATTTTTTTTTAGGAATATAACTTGTTCATTTCTCAATGTATTAAAAAAAAATTTTATTTTAGCTGAACATGACATTTTTGGTGAAGCAGTCTCTGATTCAGAAGATGAAGAAGGAAATATTAATATTTTGGAATTAGAAGAAGAAAGCCGAGCTTCAGCGGATGACAGTCGTCTTTCAGATAGCGCTTCTTTACACGTAAATTTTTCACGAATTTTGAACTTTTTACTTTCTCGTTTATTAAGTTTATAAAGAAAACGTAGTGTAATGCTAAAAAAATTAAATCTCGAAATTTTGAAGATTCTCGACGTTTTAGAACTCTTGAGTTAAAAAAAAAAAAAAACATTACTGGCATTATGTCTGTGTGTTTCTGAGGCTACGATTAAAAACACAAGCACCCAGATCGATGAAATTTGGTATATACTTCTTACACTAAAGTTGTAGAACAAATCAACTTTTAGAATAAGGGCCAAAAATTTTTAAAATCCTAATTTTTGTCATATTATAATAAAGTTATTCAATACATTATTTTAAAAAGTTTTTATTCTTTAAGGTTTTTTTTAAACTGAATAGTTTTTGGGATAATCTAACGAAAAAAAGAAAAAGACCCTTCCCGGCAATTTTTCATTGATTATTCCAAAAACTAGTTTTCGAAAACACTTATTAAGTAAATTACTATTTTCGGTTGTCGTATTTATTCCAAAATTTGATACTGATTTACAATTTTAGTTTAAGTTTATCACTCATTTACAGATTTTACGAGAAAGTCGAGGTGAAATCATTTCCAAATTTTACTAATACCATAATCGACTCAAACTTCCATTTTTTACTTTCTCTTATCTATGTATATATGAAATATATATATATATATATGAGAAAGTATTGGATTCATGTCAAAAATTCTATGTCGAGATTTTGATGGATAGGCCTATACACGTTTAAAGGTCCCATGAATCTGTCTGTCTATGTGTCTATCTGTCTGTGAACAAAATATCGGTACCCCTCTGGGACATGACATGAAACTTTTGAACAAAATCGACCAAAGAGTACTAATACTTAAAATACTGATGTACTTTTTCAGTTTTTTTTGATTTTCTCAAAATTCGCTCCAACGATTTTGATTAAAATTCAAAATTCAATTATTTTATAGATTCTCTTTAAAATGTATATTCTCATTCTCATTTCGCCAATTAAATCTTTTGAACACACTTTACTCTTGTTCTCCATAGGAAAGATAAGAGAAATGGTTTAAATGTAACAAAATTTAAATATTTTTCTATGTTTATAAATTTTACATCTTGAATTCTAATATATCGACGGAAACTAAATATATCTCGATACAAAAAACAACTGGTGTGACAAGCACAGAACTCAACTTTTGATTACAGAAGGTAAGAGAAAGTTGTGTGCTTTGCGACCAGTCATACCAGATTTTTTTATTTTTGTAAATGATTTATCCGTTAGATATTAAGAACTCTAGCGTTTATTTACCCAGTTTTTGTATTCAATTTTTATATTTCCAACATTTATTTTAAATAATATATATATATTTTATTTATTTTAGGGAACAGTGAATGAAAGGCCTTTGGTAACTCAGTTCAGCCGAGACATGTTTATATCATCCGGTCGTGCGCTTCCAAATATACCTAGCGGTAGTGGAACAAGCTCAAATTTTATGAAATCTATGAAAATGGATTCCACTTCAGTGTCTGCTTCACTTGAAACATCAGCTTCAAATTCAAGCAGTTTTCATATGCACCCAATAAAGGAAGAAGCATCGCCAATAAAGGTGACCATACTTAAAGTTATTAACAATATCGTCTCGTTTGAATCCTACTTACAGTATATATTGTATATATGTGTCATTCTATAAAAATGGATTAACTTCGCGTAATTGCAAATAATTCAGTGGCTACCAAACATATTGACTTTTTTTAATCATCAGGTAATAGAAAAAGATAATAATTTTTGTGCTCACATGATAAATATTGAAATTTTAAAAAATTTAATGAAAATATTCGTCTTTTTAACCCTAAAAAATCAGTCCCTAGACCAGTACTAGCTCAAAAAGTGTCCGAGCGTAAGTCCCTAGGGCCTTGGTGCCCAAATACCGGGCGTTATCCCAAACTTTTATATTTTTGTGTCGAAAACACTCATTTCGTCAGTCCCTAGCTAAGTAATATTTTGGAAATTTATTAATAATTATTTCAACAATATACTGGATTTGCTGTCTTTTTTCATTGTTATCATATATTTAATAATTATAAAAGTAAAAAAAAAGAATTCCATATCAACCAAGCAGATTTTTTTTGGTTTATATCAAAAACGTCAGTCCCTAGGAAGTTTTTCAACCATAAAGCTAAGAGGCTGATGAGCTTATATATTAATACAAAAAAAAAAAAAAATATGAGTGTTACTATATGAATACTATAAATGTCTATCAATATCATTATAAACAATTAGAATCAAAGTTACAAATTGTGCATTTCAAATTCTACCCCAAAGTAAACCCATTTTTGTAGAATGACTCATATAGGCCTATAGATTTAAGCTTCAAAAGATCTTCTCAATGAAAAGTATGATCATTACTATTCTTAATGAAAATTAATCTTATTGAGATGATGGCTGAACTATTAACAGATATGGGTAGGATGGCAGCCAGGAAAGAAATCAGACAAAAATTTAATCAAACTTTATCTAATTTTATTTCGACCCGTTTCGGACGCAAATCGCGCCCTTCATGATAATCGATAGTGAATAAAATACAGATAGGCGTATTTTGTTTATTAACAATATAAAAACACAATTCCCGGGTGTAAGATGCATTGTTTCTTGCTGTATATACAGCCCTATCTAAGTAATATTTTGGAATAAAGTATATACAGCAAGAAACAATGCATCTCACACCCGGGAATTGTGTTTTTATATTGTTAATAAACAAAATACGCCCATCTGTATTTTATTAACCATCGTTGTCCTGAGGAAGGGCGCTATTTGCGTATGAAACGTCGGCAATCGAAAAAAAATTAGATAAAGATTGATTAAATTTTTGTCTGATTTCTTTCCTGGCTGCCATCCTACCCATATCTGAAATTAATCTTTCTTTAACGTGTAAATGTAAATTATCATGTTCATAACTCATTATCAAGAATTGAGGAAATTTTGATATTTATTTCCGAAGCTTAGAAATGATTCATTTCTTAAAAAAAATAAACATTATTTTCTCTATTTTTAATGAAAATCTTAATAAATCTTCTCCGTTTCATTTAATTAATTTACAGATAAAAAGTGAGCATCATCATCATCATCATCATCATCACCATCATCACCATGCATCACCGCCGAGAAATCCTTCACCTATTCCATCATATTCTTTCGATATAATGGCTTCAACTGAAACACCAACATCATCAACACATCCTCCAAGTTCTACTTCTCATTTAGAAGATGAATATGTTGAACAAACGTTATCGAAAAATGAAGTCTTAGCTCGAATGCAAGCATTAAATCAACAACTCGCTTCATTAAATAAACGACGCCAACAACAGGAATTGGAAATATCTAATATTGAAAATCAAACGCTCCGACAACGTTTCCAAGATATTTTGGATAATCTAATGAGCGAACAGATCGATAAACAACAAGAGGTATTTATCAAAAAGATTTTTAAACTTTGATATTTCTTAATATTTTTTTTTTCCAAATAAAGAGAGCCTTTGGATGCCACAAGGACTGAGGATGGGAGAATAAAATTTTGTCCTAAACGTCTCCTTTTCGGCATTTGGCATCCAAAGGATCCATAGGCGCCGGAACTGGGGGGGCAGGGGTACTTGCCCCCCCCTGGCATCCTACAGGGGGGGGCAGAGGGGGGCAAAATTTCTTCTTTTATTTCATTTATTTTTAAAAATGATATATTTTTACTTTTGAAAAATAAAATCTTCTAAATTAAAAAAATTAAAAGAGTAAGAAATTCATTTTTTTTCAAATTTTTTCCAAAAAATTTTTGATAAAATCACTGGCAAATTTTTAAAATTTTTTAAAGTTTTATAGTAGATTTGTTTTTGTTTTATACTATTTGAACATATTAAATTATTTTAATTTTCCAAAAAAAAATTTTTGCCCCCCCCCCCCCCCCCCCTGATTCAAATTCGTTCCGGCGAGCGATAGAAAAGGATGCTTATTTGCGTTCGGAGAGTTCCCGATTGTTGTCAAAAACGCTTAGATTCAAATAGATTTTGAGAGCCAGATAAGTGCATATGACTCTCAAAAACGGTCGTTCCTAACCGTAAATATATTAATAAAACTATTTAGGGGCTTAAAAGTCCTCGAATTTAATCTTTATTTTTGGACTTTTGGCCACGTTTTCGGGATTTGGAACCACTGTGCGGCGCCCCTGAAAGGATCTGTTTACTTCCTGCACTCGTACTTGCTCTCTTCCATTCCATATTTATTATAATATAGAATTATTACTTTTAAATATATGAGGTGTGATGCGGAGGACAGCAACCATGAAGGTAGCCTCAGATGAGTAAAACAGACTTCTTAAAACGTTTCGGCTGATTTATTTGCGCCATCTTCAGTTGTCTTAGCTGTATAAAAATTATTTACATTGATTTTTGTTAATCGATACATAAATTTAAAAAAATTCTTTCATTATTTTCTTAATCTTTTTGGAAATAGAGTTGTTCCATGTGTATTGAACATAAGCGAATAGTTAAAAAAATGCTTATGTATTAAAACAAAACAAATAAGCTTATATGAATTATTAGTATAATGATAGAGACTCTGAAGAAAATTTCGAATGTCTTTGCTGAATAAATTCATAATAAATTTAAAATGAATTTATATATAAATGAACGGAATTTATTAAGCAAAGACATTTTAAAGAATCTGTTTTACTCATAGAGGCTACCTTCCTGGGTGCTGTCCTTCGCATCACATCTCATTGATATTTCAGAGCCACATCCCATCAACTATTTAAAATATAACTATATATAGTTACGACGGTAGAAACAGCACGAGAAGTATAATGTAAAAGAGAGCAGGGGGTTTACTCGTTTTGTTGCAGATGGAAGTGCAGAGCAAGAAATAATTTACAAGAAATTATGTCGAGGATTTTAATGACCAGACGACTGTAATTGCAATAAATCAGTTTCGGTCTAAAAAGACCATCATCAGGCCTGCGAAATTACAGAAACGTGAATCAATACATAGTAATACAAAAAATTAATCACATCAATAATTTACACATTTTAGACCGAAACTGATTTATAGCAATTACAGTCGTCTGGTCATTAAAATCCTCTACATAATTTCTTGTAAATTATTTATTGCTCTGCACTCCATTTGCAACAAAACGAGGAAACCTCCTGCTCTCTTTTACATATATATAGTTATACAATAAATACATTTTTTCATAATAAAAATACAAAAATTTAATCAAGAAATTCCAAATTTCAAAACTGGTCAAAATGAAAAAAATAGTTCATTTTTTATCGTTAATTTTATTTTTACTGAATCGGTGCAAAAATATTTATTTGCATGTTTACATTAAAATTACAAAATACAATTAAAAATTAAACCTTTTTATTGGATTAAGATTTACTTATTATATAGAGATTAAAACGTAGACTATTAGACATTACTAAGAATAGCAAATTAAAAATAAAAATAAATTAATTAAATTTTTTTTTTTTTCAGTATGAAGATTTGGCAAATATTCTTCAACAATTTCAATAAAATAATGTATAATTGTATTTATTAACAAAAATAGTTTATAAAGAAAATATATCAAATAAAAATGTCTTTATATTTTCATCATTTTCTTCAGAAGGTATATTAATTTGTTTTGTTTTAATCATCCCTATTATTTCCAATCTTTTTGTATTCAATTTTTTAAACAAATCTTGTGAATTTTCTTGTTTATTTTGGTTTCTAGCATATTGAAATTTTTCATGGACAATCTTTCTTAAAATTAAATCAACTCGATGAATTAAAGATTTATTTGGAATTTCTTCTGAATTCTCAATAATTGGATCAGGTTGATGACTTCTTTCAATCCAACTACAAATCTTCTCCAAATCATAATCCTGATTAATATTAAATGTTATTCCCTCCTCCCATTTGCTATTTGGTTCTTCAAAACGTTCAATCATTCTTGAAATTACTTCTTCGGGTATGAAAGCATCTCTTCCACGCTTTCGATTTCTTTCCAACAATTGTTGGATATCAAGACAAGGAAAATAAATTTGACAATAATTGATTTGGAATTTTCTAGCTAATTGATAATATTCATATCGCATACTGCGATAGTACATATTATCATCAATTATAACTATTATATTCTCTTTCAGTCTTAAAATATCTAAATGCTCCTTAATTGTCTCAATCCATTTAAATGACATTTCTTTAGTTTCATTCTTAATATGACAAAATAAATTCTCAACATTTTTTAAAATATCTTTTCGAATTGATTTCCATTCATTTACTTTACTTTGTAAAATATGATCGTAACAAATAGGTAAAACATAAAAATTTTTACGATGATTTATATAATCTTGAAAATTAACTACAAATGTACTTTTGCCAATTGCTGGTAAACCTAAAAGAGTAACTAAAATAATATTAGGCATTTTTATTGGATGATTCTTCATTCATTTGCTTAGTGGATGCCTCTTCATTCATTTGTTTAAGTTCTTCCATTTTTTTTGCAACCATTGTGGGCTGAATTTCCATAAATACTTCCATCATACGATGATTAATATTGATTTGTTTTTGTGCACATTTTTCAACACATGATGCCTGCAAAAAAAGTTTCATATATATACAATATCAATTTTAAAATGGAAAAAGGCCTAGCAAACATTATGTCCCTAAAGTTGGTTAATAAATGAGAATTGCAGTTAATTTTTTCCTATGACATTATTTTATTTTAGACGTCGCGACGTTTCGGGTACCCCCCTATATTATCCTCAGAACTGAAAAGTCAAATAGGATGTCAACAAAAAGAAAAGTGGAAATTTTTAATGAAAATATTCGTGGTTCAAACCTTGAAAATTTTCTAATAAAAAATTCCACCATCTCTTATAAAAGCAATGTTTTAACCATATATATAAAAAGCACGGTTGTACATAAAGCAAATCAAAATTTGATGCCTCCCTGCCTATTGTGTACTATATATCTACTATTTTCCAATATATACTTCTCTATACAGTAAAGCTTTTGAATTTCCATTTATTTTTAAAATTATTATTAACCAAACCAAGTATGCTGGGACGATAGTATTAAGGTTATGGAGAAGAAAAAACCAGCGAATGCTTTCCACGTTAAAACAATTTATTTGCAGATATTTCGGTATGCCTACCATCCTCAGTGCATCAAATTATATGATTGTGGAGAGTTTTATAAACTCATAAAATGCTTATAATTCAGATTAATTGATCTCAATTTGGGACAGTTTATAAAAAGATTTTTTCGTTAGGGGTCGCCTTAATTCCGTATGGAAGTATGTAAATTTGTCAATCTGTTTTCTCAATCATTTTTCACACTTTTTTCCCGCACCGCGGGATTAATAATGGTGAGGACAGATGAAGAATTTAATTATGAAATTTGATTTCATTTGACAGAGGACGTGACGGGCAAACCTTAATATATATATATATATATATGTCGAATAATAAAAGGACAATACAAATATTTCACTTATTGTTATAACATTAAAAAATAAATATAATTGATTACCTCGTCAGGATGAAGGGAAATTTCACCTAAAGTAAAAACACATTTCAAAAAACATGTTTCTGATATTACATTATACATCTTGAGAAAATCCTTAAACTGAAAAAAATAAATATATACATTATATTAATGGCATAATAATCTCAGAAAGTGAATCAAATATATTAATTAATATTCAAAATTACATTTCTTAAAGCGTTTGGATCCATTATTTCTTTTAATAACAAACACAAACAATAAAATTATTCTTAATTAATTTTCCAAATTCATTTTTTTTATAATTCCATGTTAAGGTTAGAATTCCCTTGATTTAATTTCGTTTTTTCCCATAGAGGGCATTACTATTCTTGTTTCAAATTTTAAATGACTCTTTTTCAACTTTTTAGTTTTTTCCAGGGAGGTTTTTTTCACGCTATATTTTCTTCTGGAAAAAGCATCTGTATTTTTTTTTTTTACAAATAATTAATATTTTCCCAATCTAAAAACGGGATTAAAAACTGCTTCGTGTGCCAAGCCCTAATTTTTCATTTAATAATAAATAAAAACAATAAACTTTAATTTAATTACATTTTAATTATTATTAATATATTTTATATATTATTTTATTTTTATTTTTTAGATAATTAAACAATTATTCTACATCACAATTTGAGAATTAATGCAACCTGTTTATGTCTAACTTCGCCATCTTCACAAGCCTACCTCCCATTCTCTGGAAGTCAACGATGTGATTCTCATTAACCTCGTATCACGTTTACATTCAACTGGAGTTTTTTAGTTCAAGGTTTGAATTCGGCACGTGATTTCTTATTTCTTCAATAAATATGGACAATTTGGCATCGGAGAATGGTATTCAAGTGAGTTTAATTAATATCTTTAAAAAAAAATAACTTCTCTTTTGGACCATTTGTCAAAATTTTTTTAACCATAATATTTCATTAATTTAAAAAAATTATAATTCAAATTATTCTCTCTTATTATTATTTTTTTTTTTTTTATTCTACTCCAAATATCTCAGAAATAGGAATAAAAAAATCTAAAAGATTACATAAAAAATAATGTTAGTGTCTTAATTAAAATAAATACTACTTATTTGTTTATCAATTAAGTCACCATGATTAGATAATTCTTTCAACTTCTTTAAATATTTTTTCTTCATATATATATGAAAATTTATTTTCTTAATATATGATTTTTTATTTAACATGACAATAAAATTATTTATTAGCAACAAATTAAGTGATTCTGTCATTTTTGATACAGTTAATAACCCAAGTTTTCCGGGCCATAGTATTGTTAATCCAAATCTTGGTCTTAAGGGTTTAATCCTAGTAATTTATGACTGTGATTTAACTTTCCACTAATTTTTTAAACTAATCTCACTATCAACCCACCTCATTTCTCTATCAAGCCACCCTACATTTTACATGTGATTATTTCAGTTTTTTTTTTTTTTTTTTTTTTTTTTTAATCTGAGGTTTTAATGAATTTACTGTAATGAAGCACTTCTCTTTTTTTTAACCATCTCTAAAAATGGAGATACTAAAATTTGTATGTGTACTTGAGGTGCAAGTTGTGGCTGTAGATCTTTAGTGAAGGATGCATGTAGGCAGAAGCTGCCAAAAAAAATGGTCTGAATGTTTTACCAATCAGCTGGAGACGTTTCGGTGCATTTATTATGTAGAGTGAGCGCCACAATTAAGTCCCACCCTTGCGTTTTCTACTTGTGATTATTTCATTGTTTTTATAAAAATATTATATATTTTTTAATGGAAACTTTCATAGTCCAAACCTAAAAAATTTCCAATAAAGATTTTCATTTTCTTTTATAAAAACAATAAAATAATCACTAGTAAAAAACACATGGATGTGATCTAATTGTGGCGCTCACTGTACCATCTTCAGTCCATTAATTGGTGTATATTTTTGCTCAGAGTTGATCACGTAATATTTCATTATACATCATTTATTTAATAGAATACTACTATCTATGTATATAATGAAAATTTTGGCTTAAATGAATATAATGGTTACTGATGTGAGTTTCAAATATATCTTTCTGCCTATAGATATATTTGAAACTCACATCAACAACCATTATATTCATTTAAGCCAAAATGTTCATTATATACATATATAATAGTATTTTATTTAATAAATGATGTGGAGCCAGGGCTGTATTTCTAAATAGGCTAAAAAGGCTGCAGCCTAGAGCGGCAACAAATTCAGGGCCGGCAGATTGACAGATTAAATTTTTATGTTTCTCGTGACAATCACAGTAAATATTATCTACTGTATGTAAAAAATTTCAAAGCTCTAGCTAGCTCAATTGTAATTGCCCTAGATTTATGATGATCCTTAATCTTAATTAAAAATTATATGTTTAAAGCAGTGGCAATCTAAAATTTGGAACTCGTGAAGACATTTCAAATTTTAGTTACAAAACAAAGAAAATCACAGTTTTGGGCACTCACTCAAAGATCATCATAAATTCGAAAAGAATAAATTCCGATGGCTGTGTGATAATTAACAGGAACAGGTGAATGTGAACTTTTCGGGAACGCGTCGCACCCATCTTCAGAATAATAAATTGTTAATGTTGCTTAGGTAGATACATTTCGGTTCATACAAAAATATAACATAAAATTTGCATATACATTTATCGTCCTGAAGATGGGAGCGATGCGTTCCCGAAACGTCGACGATATTTAAAAAGTTTTTTATTTCATGCTGGCTGCCTACATTCACCTGTTCCTGTTAATTTTCACACAGCCATCGGAATTTATTCTTTTCGAATGATCTTTATGATGATCTTTGAGTGAGTGCCCAAAACTGTGATTTTCTTTGTTTTGTAATTAAAATTTGAAATGTCTTCACGAGCTCCAAATCTTGGATTGCCACCGATTTATACATATAATTTTTAATTAAGATATGTGAGACAAAACACATACACATCTAAGTATCTTTTAGCGATAGTTTAAAAAAAAGCTTGATTGAACTAAATTCTTTAATATTTCTGACTGTCTGATATTTATGGAAAATTCTTTCTGACAAAAGAAATACTTGAATTTATTAACAAAAGAATTTCATTACTCATGAAATTCCACATTAAATAGAAAATAGAATAGCTCATAAAAAGGATTTTATTTTAATAAGTCTCAACAGACCCGTTTGAGTGACAAAGTGCCCAATCAGTTTTCTACATGTGATTATTTCATTGTTTTTTTTTACTTTCTCTTACCGCTATATATATGTTAATATATATAGAGAGAGAAAGTATTGGATTCATGTCAAAAATTCGATGTCGAGATTTTGATGGATATACACGTTTTGAGGTCTCCTGAATCCAAAAAAGTGGTTTTCGCGACATGGTCTGTCTGTGTGTGTGTGTGTGTGTGTGTGTGTGTGTCTGTCTGTCTGTCTGTCTGTGTGTCTGTGAACAAAATATCTCAATAACGGAAAGAGCTAGGAGGTTGAAATTTTATATTTAAGTTAGGCACCTCCATGGGACGTGACACGAAGCTTTTGAACAAAATCGACCTAAGAGTACTAGTACTTTACTGATGCACTTTTTCAGTTTTTTTTCGATTTTCTCAAAATTCGCTCCAACGATTTTTTTTAAAATTCAAAAATCAATTATTTTTTAGATGCTCTTTAAAATGTATATTCTCATTTTGTGATTGAAATCTTCTGAAGACCACTTTACTCTTGTACTCCATAGAAAAGATAGGAGAAATGGTTGCCATGGTAACAAAATATAAATAAATATTTTGCCATACTTATAAATTGTACATCTTGAAAATCGAATGTACCCTACTGTCGGAAACTAAATACATGTCGACACAAAAAATCTGGTGAGACAAGCACAGTACACAACTTTCGATTACCGAAGGTAAGAGAAAGTTGTGTGCTGTGCGGCAGTCACACCAGATTTTTTTTTTTAAATCTTGTGTTTTAAAAAAAAAAAAAATTAGTGATCTGCCTCCAGAGCCGGAACTAGGAGATTTTTTTAAGGGGGGCAAAATTTAATTTGCCGCCCTCCTCGAAATTTTCTATACAAAATTCATATCATTTTACCTTTTTTTTAGTAAATCTTTCTTTAATTGCCGCCCCCTGATATCTGCCGCCCGGGGCACTACGCACCCACTGCCCCCCCCCCCTAGATCCGGCCCTGGCTGCCTCACATATCTCAATTAAAAATGGAACGTATTAATCCGTACCTTCCATAATTGAAAGTTTGTTCTGTGCTTGTCCCACCAGATTTTTTATGTCGACATATACGAATTTAGTTTCCGGCAATTTATCAGAATTCAAAATATCATACTATATTATAATTGCCTTAAACCGTGTCCGATGTGTGAAACAACCAATCAGGCCTCAGGAATAGCGCTGATTGGCGAAATACAGAGAGGGCGGAGCCGGAGAGGCAAATTCAATTTTTTTTTAACCAGGAGAGATATCAATTTGGTTTCTTTCCTAAAGCCTTCCCTTGATAAGAATCTAAATTCGTTGCTTCAGAGTTTTTTTTAAATTCGGCAGCCCACCCCCCCCCAAATTTTTTAATTCTTCTATATCTTCAAATATAAACATGCTTTTTTGGATTTAAAATTCTTGAATGAATATCTATCAAGGGATTTAAAAGTTGAAAGATTTTTTGTGTAATTGCCCCCCCCCCCCCGAAATTTTTAATTCTTCTGTTTCTTCAAATATTAACATGCTTTTTTGGATTTAAAATTCTTGAATGAATATCTATCAAGGGATTTAAAAGTTTAAATATTTTTTGTGTAATTGCCCCCCCCCGAAATTTTTAATTCTTCTATTTCTTCAAATATTAACATGCTTTTTTGGATTTAAAATTCTTGAATGAATATCTATCAAGGGGTTTAAAAGTTTAAAGATTTTTTGTGCAATTGCCCCACCCCCGAAATTTTTATTTTAAAATTCTTGATTTTTTTTAATAGGTCCCTGTCCGCCTGATTTCATTTGCATACCCGTTGGCTCGAATCAGTTTATTAAAGGGAAATTTAGGCTTGCTTCTTGCCCGTAATTTTCTCATGGCCTTCAAAACCCAGAGGCCGGGCATGGCGAATACTCAAATTTTAAACTTGATTCATTGTATTTTCATTTAGGAAAAATAATATGGGCTTTAAAATTAAGAGAAAAACTACTGATCACGTATCGAGACGCCGCCCGCCAGGGCAGTTGAGATGGGCGCGGCGAAGCCGCGCCTTTCTCAACTTGTAAAATTTATAAACAGAGATCCCTGTGCCGTAGCCGGCAAGTAAGACGAATGTCACTATTGATAATCTTAAAGCCAAGGGGTGCGGATTCGGATCCATTATTCATGTCCGATGAATATTTATTTAAATCATTTGGATAGCAAATGGTATAAATAAATACATTTTATTTATCTTCGAATAATTAGCGAACATAAATTTTAATTCTATTAATTATTGCATCATTTTCTTTTTTCTTCATTTAAACTCAGTCCCTATATTGCATCTTCTTTGAACCATTTGTCTTATTTATATTTGAGACTTGTGGCCAAGCAAAGATGCTAAATTAATTGTGAGAATTTAAATAAAAAATATTTTACATGTTAAATATTTTTCTTAATTTCTTTATACACATTAATCATCTATTAGAATATTCTTTTAACTATGAAAGTATTAATTAATATTTATTATTAAATAGAAGCGACTATAACCTACTTTCTTATGTTACCAGAAAAACTCTAACAAGAGTTTTGACCCCCCAAACCCGCCAATAAATACCACATGAATAATAATTATTATAAAGTTTATTATCATTAAAGGTCATCGATAATGAAAGACAAATAAAGTGTTAAATCAGACAAATAAATATTATTTAATACAATTTCTAACCGGATCTAATCTAATTTCGTTATTTATCCTATATTGATAAAAACAATCTAATTTTTTCTTCATTTTAATAAAAAAAAATTATAATATTTAGCCTTTGTCTCTTTAAAAAATTAGTCCAGATCAGCAGTCATCAAACTCCCTGTATGACAAATAAAAAACAAATCTATTTTTCTATTCAACTTTGACGAATTAAATTTTGGTTTCGTTTTTACTTTCTCGTATAGAATATAAAGAGAAAGTATTGTAATCGTAAAAAAATTCGACTTCGAGATTTTGATGTTTCCCACGTTTTAGACCTTCCTGAGTCCAAAAAAAAAACAAAAACATTTTTGGCATTATGTCTGTGTGTCCGTGTGTGTGTGTGTGTGTGTGTGAACACGATTGCTTAAAAACTAGAGCAGCTAGATCGATGAAATTTGGTATATGATCCTTAAACTAAAATTGTAGATTTCTATCAATTTTTGGAGTAAATACACTCACCTGGAACTAGTACTTTACCCAGTGGCGTCCCGAGGGGGGGCGAGGGGGGCGGTCCGCCCCAGGCCCCGAGCCGGCATAGGCCCCCATATATTTATAAAAAAAAAAAAAAATTAATGAAAATTTCCCTTTGAAAGGCCCCCGGGGCCCTCAGGGCTCAAGTAAAAATGGGAAAATTTAGATAAAAAAAAAAAAGAAAATTTAATAAAAATTTCCCTTTGAGAGGCCCCGAGACCCCTCAGGGCTCAAGTAAAAACAAAATTTAATGAAAATTTCTCTGTGAGAGGCCCCGGGGCCCTCAGGTCTAAAGTAAAAACAAAATTTAATGAAAATTTCTCTTTGAGAGGCCCCGGGGCCCTTGGGGCTCAAGTAAAAATGGGAAAATTTAGATAAAAAAAACAAAATTTATTGAAAATTTCTCTTTGAGAGGCCCCGGGGCCCTCAGGGCTCAAGTAAAAATGGGAAAATTTAGATAAAAAAACAAAATTTATTGAAAATTTCTCTTTGAGAGGCCCCGGGGCCTTCAGGGCTCAAGTAAAAACAAAATTTATTGAAAATTTCTCTTGAGAGGCCCCGGGGCCCTTGGGGCTCAAGTAAAAACAAAATTTATTGAAAATTTCTCTTTGAGAGGCCCCGGGGCCTTCTTGAGGGCTCAAGTAAAAACAAAATTTATTGAAAATTTCTCTTTGAGAGGCCCCGGGGCCCTTGGGGCTCAAGTAAAAACAAAATTTATTGAAAATTTCTCTTTGAGAGGCCCCGGGGCCCTTGGGGCTCAAGTAAAAACAAAATTTATTGAAAATTTCTCTTTGAGAGGCCCCGGGGCCCTTGGGGCTCAAGTAAAAAACAAAATTTATTGAAAATTTCTCTTTGAGAGGCCCCGGGGCCCTTGGGGCTCAAGTAAAAACAAAATTTATTGAAAATTTCTCTTTGAGAGGCCCCGGAGCCCTTGGGGCTCAAGTAAAAACAAAATTTAATGAAAATTTCTCTTTGAGAGGCCCCGGGGCCCTTGGGGCTCAAGTCAAAATGGGAAAATTTAGATAAAAAAAAGAAAATTTAATGAAAATTACCCCTTGGGGTTCAGGGATATACGGTATTTTAAAAATGTTTTTGTGTATGGAAGAGAGGGATATTTAAAGATGACCACCACCCCCCAAAAAAAAAAAATCAATATAAGGCCCCATCTTCTAGTTCCGCCCCAGGCCCCCAACTGCCTCGGTACGCCTCTGACTTTACCTAATAAGTTTTTTCACAAATTTTGAAATTTTCAATTTTTTTGCTATATTATGATAAATTGCTCTATTTTAAAAAGTTTTTATTCTTTGACATTTTTTCGAAAACTGAATAGTTTTTGAAATAATCACAGAAGAAAATGACATTTTTCGTTAATTTTGATAAAAAATCAAAACAAAATCATACAGGTGTCATCAAAAAAAAAGGCTAAATATTAATATAAACAAATGAATTTGTTTCACATTTACTCCAAAAGTAGATAGAAATCTACAATTTTAGTGTAAGGAGCATATACCAAATTTCAGCTGTTTTTAAGCAATCGTGTTCACACACACACACACCCCCAACATAATTCCAAAAGAATATGCGAGAAAGTTTTGGAGAAGTCATTCCCGATTTTTTCATTCTCCCTTTACCAACTTTCTTTCTCTTGAATAAAAGAACAAAAGTTACAAATTTTTTAACCATCAAGCTGTTCCAATCAAAGTTCTTTATAAATACTAATTTGAATTCAGAACTAAATTATTATTTCCCCCGTACTCTCTCTACCTTCCTCTCCTATAACGTATATTTAGGCCCCGTCTTCCACAAATATCCTATCTGACTCCTATTTATTCACTATTTTGCAAATTAATTATTTATATCGGTGATCATGTTGAAAAAAGGTGATTATTAATTCCTTAGATCAGTGACATAGTGAAGGATAATAGCAATTTTTATTTGTTGAATAGGAAATAGGATGCAGCCAATTAATTGAGCCTCTATTTAGTAATTAAGCACTCTTTATTGGAACGTTTAGGCCGGGATCAACCCCATCCAGCCATCTTCAGCCTGCAAAGAGTATATTCAAATTTTGTATAGGTCCTACAAAAAATAGAGTTGTCGTTTTCATTAATACAAATTATTTGCATTCTTTGTCAAGTGAATGTAATTTTACTTAAAATACCCACAAGTGATACCACCAAATTCAGGCTTATAATTAAATCAAATTATGATTATTATACATTTTATTTATCTTCGAATAATTAGCGAACATACATTTTAATTCTATTAATTATTTGCATCATTTTCTTTTTTTCTTTATTTAAATAAACTCCGTCCCTATATTGCATCTTCTTTGAACCATTTGTCTTATTTATATTTGAGACTTGTGGCCAAGCAAAGATGCTAAATTAATTGTGAGAATTTAAATAAAAAATATTTTACATGTTAAATATTTTTCTTAATTTCTTATACACATATGATACCACCAAGTTCAGGCTTATAATTAAATCAAATTATGATTATTAGCCTTAACAAAATTTGAATATGCTCTTTGGAGGCTGAAGATGGCAGGGTTGATTCCGGCAGAAACGTTCCAATAAAGAGTGCTTAATTACTAAATAGAGGCTCAATTAATAGGCTGCATCCTATTTCCTTTTCAACATATCAGCTACAGCCACGTTTCACTATGCAATTTTTATTTTTTCGTACCTATATGTAATAGGCCTATATCAACGCCATGGCTTTCTAACAAATGAAATGCTTATTATTGCTCAAAAGGGGAGAGGGAAGGCCTTAATCGGCCAAAGATTTTCTTAAATACTTAAATAGCTCCCTATCTATTACTATTGAAAAAATAGAGACTTATATCTCGGACACAAAAAAAAAAAATTAAAAAAAAATATGGCGTGACAGGACCGTACTTTCTCTTCCATTCAAAAAAGTAAGGATCATTCCTAAAAACTTCAAATTTTATTAAAAAGTCAGAATTCAAGAGAAATAACATTAGTTAAACTTAATCTACTTTTGACCCAACTTTTTAAGATTAAAAACAAGGATGAAATTAATCTGGATCTGGATTTGCCTCTGACTTACTAAGATTAGACTTATCTAGATCCTATTATAATACAAAACATCTTTTATTTATTATTTTATGTTAGATATCTTTTCAAAATAATACATTTTAATTAGAGAAATGAAGTTTTTTAATTTATCTGGGATTCAAACTTTGATAAAACCACCCTAGAGACAAGTTGAA